>CM029633.1:30383390-30488390 GCA_017311315.1 Dendrocalamus latiflorus
CTCTGTGCGGTAGTTCCGGCGTTCAACCAGTCGGTACTTCCGTTCCCGCAAGATTTTAGGATGGACCAAGGGTGCTCTCTGGAAAAATTGATCCGCTCCAAAAACGGATCTTCCGCTTGCCAGTACTACCGCATTTGGACGCGGAACTACTGCTCTCCGGTAGTTCCGACGTTCAAAACTGCGGTACTACCGCTCTTCCAGACAGAGCACAGATTTTTGATTTAAAACAGATTTTTGATAAATGCAAGTTTCTAATGTTGATCTATATGACTCAAGAGACATGTTTTCAAGCTACTTGCCAAGATTTCTCTTGATGGTACGACCATCTATCCTATAATCCGGTCTTCCACCATTCACCAAAGATCGGTAAAAATAAAAGAGGATCCTACGCTAAGTATACCTTCAACTTGAGCCAATTTTGGTCTTCACACATGTCCTTTGGCTTGCATCTTGTAGCTCATATATAGACTAACATTTGCATGCTCATAAAACACGTTAGTCCCATATTCACATGATTTCATTAATTACCAAAACTATTTTTAGGGGCCTAGATGCTTTCACGCTGGTCGTCTGCCGTTCCGTCCGTGCGTGAGAGGCTGTAAAGCTGAGGAGATCGCACGAGGGGATACGCTTCGTCACTCCACAGCTCTGCCTGGTCATTTAAGCCGCCTACGTCACCGTCTGCCACCGCCACCTGCTCCGACAGGACCAAACGGCCGCCGCCCGTTGCTAGCTTCGCCCGGCCGCCTATAAAAGGGACTGGGCCCTCCATTGAGTTCCCCACGCCGCACTCTCTGGTCTTCCGAAGATAATCGAGCACCCGTGCACTGTAGCCACCGGTGAGCCCTTTCTCCCCCAACTCCGGCGACTTAGCTCCTAGCTGTTCCACTGCACCAGAGCCCGAATTCTCGCTCTTGAACCATCTCTGGAGCGTCGCGAAGCTATCCCCGGCCTCGCCCGAGCTTCCCGTCGCCTGTGGTTCGCCGTCACCGAGCACCTCCCCGAGCCGCCGCCACCGCACGCTGCCGGCCTACCTCCGCGCACCTCAGCCTCCGTCGCCACCACCACCAGCATCACCGCAACCCCGGCGTCGCGTTTTGTCACTTCCCCGTACCCCTCCGACCGTCCCTTGCCGCCACCGCCACCGCCTTCTTCTACCTCTACTCGGCCCCTACAAGAGATAGCACAAAAGGTAAACTTGCCCTATATGGGTAAGATAAACCCGAGCGCTCCCCTGGCTAGCACCATTACTCTCTTCTCCCCCCGGCTCCCTCGGCGCACGTTCGAGCCCCCGGCTCCGCACGCTGAGGTCGAGCCTTTCCCTTTTAATTTCCGGGCTGACAAGTGGGCCTCACCCGTCAGCCACTGTGGCCAGTGGGCCGGCTGACATCCGGACCCCGCCTGTCAGTACTACCCGCTGACATGTGGGCCTCGAGCCCCAGGGTCCCACATGTCAGAGGCCGAGCGAAGGAGTCTCATTGCCAGTGGACCCCACATAACAGTAGCCGGCCCCACATGTTAGAGACACAGAACTTAAGGAAATAAAATGAAAAGAAAATGAATTAAAAACTCCAGTGGGACCCACGTGTCAGATTTTTTCATTTTTTGGCATTTCACAGGACGGAGAACTTTAAATAAGCATAACTTATTCATTTTAACTCCAATTTAAGCGAAACAAATTTCTAAATTTGTCTAAATTCAATATCTATCCAATAAAACCAGAACCATAATTTTTGGAGTTCATTTGAATTTCTGGTGATATTTTGAGTGATTGGTTGCTTTTCTTTTATTTGGGTATTTCGCTCGATTAAATAGCGTACGAGGCTCAAGAAGAAGAAGTTGAGGCAGCCAGCTTAGAAGCTTCAGAAGACCAAGATCAAGATCCCCGTGAACTAGGTGAGTCAATACTTTGATCATGTTGAACCTACATTTTCTGTAAATTACTTTGGTTTAAATTATCAAATTGCATGCTGTTATTTTATATGCAAATACATGTTTAATTTAAGATTCTAGTTATATCCCATTGCGTACCTTGATTAATATTACACCTCCTTTGGAATATTTGAACTTGTGAACCTTGTTGCCTTAGCAAAAATTAAAATAGTAATCTTTCGAAAATAAGTCCGTAATTATATGCCATGCTTAGTCTTGCTTAGACACTCAAGGGCGCGAGAGCGCCCAAGCATCACTTTTAATCCTGAGAAAAATTGGTTGGGCAGTCATGGTGGTAATGACTGGTGTATATTGGATATGGTTATTTTATGATCCCGAAAATCCCAACTTGCTTAAATATCTGGGCGAATAGTTCGAGTGTGTGTGTATGTGGTGCGGTGGAAGCACAAAGTGAGTAGTGGTAAATCCGCCCAGATACCCCTAAGGACTGAATCTTGTCATGACCTCCTGTGTAAAACAAGTACAACCACAAGTCTGTAAAGTACAACTTGGCTTAGTAAATTTACCGGACCCTGGAAATCATCATCATGGAAGTAGTGCAAGGGGCGGCCTAGGTGGCAGGCTTGATTGGGACTCCCGCAAGTGGTGGCCTGGGTGGCAGGCTTGTGGGAGAAGTTCTCTTGCGACGCGCTAGCAGTGTGGGTAGCCAGCTGCTAGGTGTATAGGAAGGGAACATCCCGCACAACGAATGGGTCCCATCGCAAATGGGAGCAACCCAGGGGGTGAGATGATGGAAGGGGCGAGGTACTTTGAACGGTTAATGTGATGGTTTGCTCAACCGCATGGCTAAGGAATCATGTGGGGCAACGAGTGATCCGTCTCTTGTGGGTAAAGTGTGCAAACTCTGCAGAGTCAAAACTATTCGAATAGCCGTGCCCACGGTCAAGGGCGAACATGAGAACTTAACTAGATATAGTTCTATTTCAAAAACTTTGTGGATGGAATGGAAAAAGTGGAGGGCAGTGAAAAACCCTGATTTGAGTTGTCCTGGTTGTCGTCCCAGTGGTAATGTAAGCGGTTATAACCCTAAAATGTTAGCATATGGTGCAGATGCCATGTAACGGTGGATGGACTCTGGATCGTTATTATTATTGCATTTATTTACACATTATGATTTTGTCTAAAACTGCTAGGTCTCAGGAAATTTTTATGTATTGTATTTCAAATAATGACACTTCTATTCTTACAAAATAAAATATGGGAGGAATAAACAGAGTCGTGAGTAAAGGAGATGGATGTTTGTAGTATACACATAAAGATATTGGTGGATTCATGTCGATCATAATTAGGAAACGATAGTGTGGATTCTGGGAGAAATAAATTGGTGGAGCCCAAATGGATATCTAGACTAGATAGATGTTTATATGATCTTTGGGGTATTAGGAAGTGCAAGGGTATTGATTGGATTACAACACTGATATTTGATATAAATTCTTGGGAGATGTTGACAATATTGAGATTAATAGGATTTGAACAAGTTTTGGATGGATGAATTGATCTTGGGAGTTTGGAGTATGATAACAATTCCTGGCGTATAAACTTGATCAATGATATTCTTGGTGGATGAATAGTGGTGAATCGTAGATCTAATCAATGATATACTTGGTGGATATATACTAGTGAATCGTATACTTGGTCAATGATATTCTTGGTGGATGTATACTCATGAATTAGTTAGAGATAAATAATGGAAAAATAAGATTGATTATTGAAGAAGTAAGTTATGGTTGTGGATCAATAACGAAGGATTGGATTGTTAAGAATTTAGAATGCAAAAGATACTGGTGGATTAAATATATGATATTAGATAAATGATGTCGCTAGCTGTTTGGAGTTATAGGCGGTAATTGATCAGTGGATTATATAAGTTATGATACTCGCTATGTGGGGATTTAGGCAGCAATGAAGGTATGATTGGTAGATTGCATAATTGATGATAATCGCTGTTTAGAGTCATAGATAGCAATCAATATGGAAAGAGCATGATCGGTGGACTGATTAAATGATGTCATTCGCTGTTTGGAGTCTTAGACAGCAATCAATAAAGAAAGTGTATTTTGGTGGATTAAGTCGATTATGGTAATCGCTAGGTGGAGTATAGGCTGTAACAATAACACTATGATTAAATAATGTCAAAGCTACTAAAAGCGATTTTTTGGCAAATAAAATAACCCGAGCCTCTCCTTTGTTAAGCCATGCATACTATTTATTTGCATTCTGTGTATTGGCTCGCGAGCACGATGGTTTGTGCTCACACTCGCTTTTGCGACAAATTCAGAAGCAGGAATCAGATCACTACGCTTCAACAATACTTTTGGATCATGATGACGAAGAAGATGAAGATGTCAAGAACTAGGTCGCAATCCTCCAGTTGGCTGCTTGTGGGCATGTCCTGAAGGTCCCATCTGTGTGCTTCGTTCTTCCGTTGCTGCAATTTAATGAATTCGGCCTAAACGGCCCATGAGTAAGTTTACTATTATATTTATGCTTCCGTATGATATGTACTTTGATATTCAGAACTGTAATCTGTGAGCACTATCTACTGATCCAGGGAATAGTGCGGTGGAATCACAGAAGATTCTGGATTATAAAAATCTGGGTCTGACAGCCTCTCTTCCCCAGAATCACTCTAACTAGAGCTCACTGTCGCCGATATGCTGCTCATCGGCGAATCATCCTTGTTCTAATTTTTTTTCACTGAACCTGTCTGAAACCACATATTCTACTTTTGACAACAAGAAACATGAAATTAGCTTCAAACTTCCTGAAAATTGTTAAAACTTGTTGTAACCTGCATGATACTTGAATCATGGGGATTTGAAAGCTAAACTTTTGTCCTATTGTAAGTGTTGAGTTGGGCTCTAAAACCTGAAACATTTGACAAAACAGTATAGCAAAACCTGGAACTGGGTCTATAGATACATAAAACATGTTGAAACTTTTGAAACTTTGCTACTAAAATTGCAACGTTGTTGAAACATGATAGATGTATTGGTAGTGAAACTTGAAACCTGAACCATGAAACTTGAGCCTTAAGGATGAAACTTCTAAGAGGTCATTAAACATGGGAAGAGTATGGACACGTGCGAAAAGCACTCAAGAGGATGTGGAGTGGGTTGTCTGATTAGTTCTGAACAAACGGTGGATACCAATCCTGTTGGAAGGGATTTGGACGGTATCCCATCGTCTAGTCGCGTCTTTGCGGAAACCCGATGAAACTTTTTCTTGAAACTTTTAAAGCATCATCAAATCCCTCAAAAACTTCTCAAAACTCGATTAAACTTTCTGAAACTTTCAAAACTTTTTAAAACTCTACGAAACTTACTCAATACATTGACCCTTTAAAGGTCGAATCTGCTATGAAACTTGTAGTCTTTGTAACTTCCATAAAACATCATGAAACTTTTGTTAATTGTGTCTAATGCTTCAGTGGTTTTCAAATTCTGAAACTAAAGTTTCAATCATGAAATTTCCAGAAAATGGATTTTGTGATTGAAATCTGAAAGTTTAAATTCCGGATCTCCTCGTTGTTTTAGGCCAACTTGGCATAAGATCCGACGAACCAATGTCCCCGCGTTGATTCTTCGCCTTACTGGCCCCGAGGGCGTTCGCCATCCTCGGCTACTACTGCTTTCGCTCGGCAATTGTGGCCTATACACGCGCTGACGCGCTCGTTGCCACCACGCACCACTATCGTCCGTCGAGATTTGATAGAGGTGCCCACGAGGCCGTAGAGGTCGGCACAGTAAAGATGGGGATATTTCACCTAGTGCCACGCAGTTCGGGGAGGTAAGATTGGTGAAAGACGATGCGAGGAGATGTGAATGGATGGTTAGATTGCACTTGATTGGACGGCTCGTACCTGTCCCGTTGGACAGCGAGGCTGACGGTATAGCGTCCAGTAGCTTCATCAGAAAAACAATAGGGAACCGGAGTGTTGGTCAATGAGTACAGCTTAGGCTATAGAATGGCCCAATATGCAACGGAGGATGGTTGCCCCCACCAACCCTGAAGCGGCCCAGATCTAACCCTGTCCACGGCCCAGATCGAAAATTTGATTGAATCCAAGATCAGAGATGAGAATGGTACGTCATTGGTGCCACCAGTCTGGTAGCACTGGTTCGTCAGGATTACGGAGAGCAGCAACACGCGGCCCGGCACGCGTGATGACGGTGAGAATAGTCAAATTACACAGAATGCCGAAACTGTGGAAACGAATTTGGAAGACTGATGCAGTCACTCGGTCAGGTCCTTGCCGATATATTTCCTACCGTCCAATCCGGGGCACGACAAGTCAAGAATCATAATCCCAAGCGTTTCAAGTGATGGGTAGCTCTGACACTGACCTGCACTAGGAATTTTTCGGTGAGGAGAATGATTACCTAAAGAAATGATTCAGCCAAATCGACTGCCCAGTGCCCACATGACCGGCCTATGTACTCTGAAGTATAAGCCCACCAGCAACATAGATAATCTACTTTCCATCAGCAGATTCAACACTGTAAATCAGTGCCATGACGCTTTGGAGTTTTTTGGCCGACGTGGACGCAACGGGAGAGCGGCATGGCATTTTCGGGAGACGTGGACCCAACGGGAGAATGCCACGCCACCCCCTTAGCGTTGGGAGGCTTTAGAGCGCTGCTCCGCAGGTTCGCCCACCGTCTCCCTGTGCCGCTGTGGCCCTGCCTTCAAGGTGTGTGGGCCGTGTCCATGATGAGTAGGCGTTGCACTGGGACATCGTTGGCCATCGGATCGATTGTGGAGGGTGTCGCAACGCGCACATGGCCGGGGCTGGCTTTGCGCCCATATGAGCCGCGGGCATGGCCAGTGAGACGAGCGTAAGATCGAGCCTTCTCCTATTCTACCCGCTGTGTGCTGGCAATGGCTGGTGGGTGGCCCCCTTTGAGCTTGGGCCCACGCATTAGTGGGAAGGCTAGTTGTGTTCGCTATGGGGATGCGCTCGCCCATGGTGCTGTGCACAACCCCGAACCCTCAGCGTCGCCTCAAACTGCGCCCCCTCCCCTACGAGAGCTCCCCAAAACCCTAGCCCACACATAGATCTTGCCCACCTTCCTCTCCACTCACTCTTCCTCTGGCTCCTTGCTCCTCCCTCACGCGACAGTCGCATCCTCCCTTGGCCCCACCCATCCATCCTCTGCCGCTGCTTGTCCACTAATTTGGGGTCACCCGCACGGAGCCTTTCTCCCAGACGCTCTCATGCGCACTAGGATGTTAACACGTGGGTTGCCATGGCTTCGCTTTGATGGTAAGACTAGAATTGTAAATGAGCCAAGCTCGAGCGAGCCTGGCCTCCCAAGCTCGAGCTCGGTAGAAGATCAAGCGAGCCTAAGTTGGGGTCCAAACTTGGACCTAGGTGTTAGGTTAGTTTCTTTTAGTTCTTTAGAATCTCCTAGGTTAGATCTAGCGGGGTGCTTGTTTCTCTAGGGTTCTTGAGGTAATCCGAGAGGGAGAGAGAGAGAGGTACTAACCGTCCGACGTAGAGGAGGAGGGGTTGGCCATCGCGGGTACGCTCGGTGAAGCTCTGCGCACGGGCAGCGACGGTCGGGGAAGAGGAGCGGCGTCTCCCTGGCGGCCGGCGTCTCCCGAGCGGCGGTGATCTCCTTGGCGGCGGATGGCGGTGGGTCTTCCCGTCGCTGGAGCGCCCCCTCTTAGATCGGGTCTAGGGTTTTGTCGGTGGGTCTGGCGGCGGCACGGTGAACCTTGGTCTTCGTGCCGCCCCGGCCCCCACCTCTTTTATATGGCGCTGGCGACAGGGGCCCACCAGCCAAATGGGCTGGGCGCCCCCGATCAGGGCGCGAGCAAGGGGGGGATTTGGCCGTTGGGCCAAATCCCCTGAGATCATTCTAACATTCTCCCCCTTGATCTCAATCTATACTTTATCTTTAATTACTTTTGACTTTATACATTCCATCACAGATTAGTGCATAGAACATGTCTCATCGTCACGGTCAATCGCCGATAGATTCAACAGCTACAATACACCTCTCTGTTCTGAAATAGTTACTTTAATCTTTTGGGCCATCTTTTAGTCCAGGAATCATAGGCTTTCCCTTAAACCCATGCCGGCTACATGTTCTCTGAACACGTTGGGTGGTAAGCCTTTAGTAAGCGGATCCGCTAACATCTTCGCGGTACTTATATGCTCTAGACTTATAATTTGATCCCGAACTTTATCTTTCACAACATAGTACTTTATGTCAATGTGTTTGGCAGCACCACTTGACTTATTGTTGTGGGCATACGTTACTGCGGGTTCATTATCGCAGTACAACTTAAGTGGTCTATTGATGTCGTCAACCACTTTTAAACCGGGTATGAACTTCTTTAGCCAGTTCACCTGCCCCGTAGCCTCATAACATGTTACAAACTCGGCATACATTGTGGACGATGTAGTGACGGTTTGCTTTAAGCTTTTCCACGATATAGCTCCTCCAGCGAGAGTGAACACATATCCGGATGTAGACTTTCTATCATCTCCCGCAAAATCAGAATCTGTATACCCCACTATATGGAGTAAATCTGATCTTCTGTATGTCATCATGAGGCCTTTTGTTCCTTGCAAATAACGCAAGACTTTCTTTATCAATTTCCAATGTTCTATTCCAGGATTGCTCTGTAATCTGCCAAGTAACCCGGTAACAAATGCTAAGTCAGGGCGTGTGCACACTTGAGCATACTGTAAGCTTCCGACAGCTGAAGCATATGGAACCGCTTTCATTTGATCAATCTCATACTGGTTCCTGGGGCATTGAAAATCCCCATATCTGTCGCCCTTGACTATAGGTGCAGGTGAAGAACTACTTTTATGCATACCAAATTTCTTTAAAACTTTCTCTATATATGCCTTTTGTGATAGTCCCAATATCCCTTTGTTTCTATCCCGGTGAATTTCGATCCCTAGAACGAACGAAGCTTCACCAAGATCTTTCATATCAAAGTTTGAGGACAAAAACTTCTTTGTCTCCAGTAGCAGACTGACATCACTACTAGCTAGTAGGATATCATCCACATACAGGATTAGGAAGATAAACTTCCCATCTTTAAACTTTGCATAAACACAGTTGTCCTCTACATTCTCTTTAAACCTAAATTTTCTTATTGTACTGTCAAACTTCAAGTACCACTGTCTTGAAGCTTGCTTTAACCCATATATTGATTTCTTTAGGCGGCATCCCATTCTTTCATTTCCTTCCACGACAAAACCTTTCGGTTGTGCCATGTAAACATTTTCCTCCAAATCCCCATTAAGAAATGCCGTCTTTACATCCATCTGATGTAACTCTAAATCATAATGTGCTACTAATGCCATTATGATTCTGAAGGAATCTTTACATGAGACTGGAGAAAAGGTCTCATTGTAATCAATCCCTTCTCTTTGCGTAAATCCTTTTGACACAAGTCGCGCTTTGTATCTTTCTACATTCCCTTGGGAGTCATGCTTTGTCTTGTAGACCCATTTACAGCTTACTGTTTTGGCTCATTTAGGAATAATTTCCAAGTCCCAGACTTTATTAGTCTTCATGGACCTCATTTCCTCTTCCATGGCCTCAAGCCATTTTGAGGAATTTTCGCTTCTCTTGGCTTCTTCAAATGAGGTGGGATCATCCTCCATTTGAAATTCCTCTGTATGATAAATCTGATAATCATCAGAAATAGCTGATCTTCTTACTCTTTGAGACCTCCTCGGGGCCTCCTCATTTGGTACATCTTCTGTTTGAGGCTGCTGTTGCTCCCCCTCATCTGTGGCAATAGGTTCTATAGGATCCTGAAGAACAGGTTCCTCATTATCATTCATTGTTGCCACAGGAGGAACAATAACAGGTGCTGGCACCACAGTGTTTGCACCGTCGGTGCAGCGACAGCAGGTAGTGTGAAAATGGCTCTTGAATCATCGGAGTGGGCGCATACACCCGCTTCTCTTCAAGATCAATCTCATGAGCTACCATACTTCCTCTCATCATTTCATCCTCTAAGAAGACAGTGTGTCTCGTTTCTACAAACTTTGTATATCTATCTGGACAGTAGAAACGAAACCCTTTTGACTTTTCAGGGTAGCCAATGAAATGGCAACTTACTGTTTTGGGATCAAGCTTCCCAAGGTTTGGGTTAAATACTTTAGCCTCAGCAGGACTCCCCCACACACGTAAGTGGTTTAGTGAGGGAACTCTTCCTGTCCACATCTCGTACGGTGTTTTGGGCACCGATTTACTAGGCACTCTGTTGAGAATATGAATGGTGGTTTTCAACGCCTCCATCCATAAACTCAATGGCAGTGTGGAATAGCTCATCATGCTTCGCACCATATCTATCAGGGTACGGTTGCGTCTTTCAGCTACTCCATTTTGCTGAGGTTCGCCCGGTGTAGAATACTGTGCCACTATTCCTTTTTCCTGTAAAAACCTTGCAAAAGGTCCAGGAACTTGTCCATATGGGTATGTCGACCGTAGTACTCCCCCCACGATCAGATCGGACTATCTTAATCTTTAAATCGTGTTGGTTTTCAACTTCAGCCTTAAATATCTTGAATTTATCCAAGGCTTCATTTCTTTCTTTGATTGGATAAATATATCCAAAACTGGAGTAATCATCCGTGAATGTTATGAACGAGTCATATCCATCCACACTTTTCACAGGAAAAGAACCACAAATGTCTGTGTGAACAATTTGTAGAACTCCTGTGCTTCTTTTGGCGTCTTTCTTAATTTTCTTTACATATTTTTCTTTATTGCATTCTCTGCATTGTTCTAAGTCTGAGAACTCTAATAGAGGAAGAATTTCATTCTTAACAAGTCTTTCTATTCTCCCCCTTGAAATATGGCCTAAACGACAGTGCCATAATTTCGACGATTCATTATGAGTTCTCTTTCGTTTTCTGTTTGCATTTACAGGCGAGGATATACGCTCATTCACATCACATACGAAATTCACATTTTCACGAAGTGACAACAAATAAAGCTCATTTTGTAAGATGGCAAGACCAACACATTCTTTATTAAACATTATTTCACACTTGACATTTCCAAAATTACAATCATAACCATCTTTGTCCAAATTTGAAACACTAATCAAATTCCTCTGTAAAGAGGGAACAAAAAGGACATCTCTAAGTAAAAGATTGGAGCCATTAGCTAACTCTAATGAAAGATCGCCAACGGCTTCAACTTCAGCTTGGACTCCATTTGCAACTTTAATGCATCTTTCGTTTCTTTGCGTAGTCCTCGTCGAACGGAATCCCTGTAAAGAATTAGCAACATGAATAGTTGCTCCTGAGTCAATCCACCAAGTGGATTTCGAATATTGCACATACAGGGATTAATTTATAAAGGTAATAATGTTCTCACCTTTCTTTGCCATTATCATCTTTAAATAATCAGGACAGTTCTTCTTGTAGTGTCCCGTCTTCTTGCAGTGAAGACACTGATCTTTGTCTACAGCAAATTTATTCTGTTGAGGCTGATGGACAGAGGCTTTTCCCTTGTTCTTTGAGAAGGAGGTACTGTTGAAGTTCTTTTTCTTGTTATCCTTCACATAGTTGATAGATCCACCATGTGAGGATTTAATTCTTTCCTCCTCTTGCACACACATAGCTATGCACTTTTCCAAGTCCCATTTCTCGGGCTGCATATTGTAGTTGACAACAAATGTGTCAAACTCTTTAGGCAAGGAAGCAAAAACCAAATGAATAAGGAACTCATCCTTGAGAGCCAAATCCATTGGTTTAAACTTGGATGCCAAGTTGCTCATCCTCAGTATGTGCTCTCTTATGCCACTGCCACCACCAGAGTACCTTTCTGTCACAAGCTGTTTAATCAGCTGTGTAGCATAAGTCTTTGAAGAGCCAGTAAACTGACTCTTTATTCTCTCAAGGTACTTTGTGACAGTGTCACACTCTGCGATTGAGCCCACAATAGCAGACTCAATCGTGTTCTTTATCACAGCCACACATTTCTTGTTGGCTGTGGTCCATTTCTTATGCTCAAGGTCATAAGACATCTGTAAGGGAGCATGATCCCTCTGTCTTTTCTGCCAAGTAGTATCATCCTCATTTTGATCCCTCACTGGTGCCATAGGCTCAGTGGGACGTGCTGTAGTGAGGACCCAGTCCACCTCAGCCAAGATAAACGCTAAGTCTATCTTTTTCTTCCACTCTCCATAATTATCTCCTTTAAGAGTGGGGATCTCTCTGATACAACTCATCAAGTTGTATCCTCCTGAAAAATATTTCAAATAAAGTGAGAACGTAACAGCAAAATCATATGCCTTATTTCCAACGTTGGTCAAAAATACGACATACAATTTAAATCATTTTATCTATACATTAAATCTACATCACCGTTGGGCAGAAATAGAAATAATGCATAAAACATCAATTTAAAAATTATAATACTGTTATTATCAACGTTGGTCAGAAAATAACAATATCATAATTATATGGGATTTAAATCTATTTTTCCAAAATTAAATTCTCCCGTTGGTTCGAATTTAATAATGAAAATCAATCAACATTAACTTTTGCAGCGGAAACTGTAAATAATTCATTATTCAGAAGCATTATACTGTATTCATTTAATCTCTGGAAAATTAACACGTTGGTGCAAAAAATTTACAGAGATTTGGATCAAATTTCAATCAAGTTCATCAAAAAATGCTTCTGAAAATCAATAAATATCAAAAATCGGGATTTACTGTTCATTTGGCCATTTCGGCCTGTTCGGCCTGGCCCACGGCCCACGGTGGCCTGCCCGCGCGCGGCCTCGGCGGCCAGCTCGGTCTGCCCGCCCGCGGCCTCGGCGGCCTGCTCGGCCTGCCTCACGCACGCGCGCCCGCTCCCCCGCGCCGCAGCGGTCTCAGCCGTTGGATGCGAATCCAACGGCTTCAATCCCGCGCGGCCGCGTCCTTTTGCGCCTCCGCGCAATCCTTTCAGCCGTCGGATTCGCATCCGACGGCTCTCGTTCCCCGCGGCCGAGCGCGCTCGCGCTCAACCTGGGCCTGGGCCGCGAATTCACTCGCCCGCCTGGGCCGAAAGCCAGCCCGCGCGATCTTTGCCGCCCGATCGCATCCGACGGCTGCGCGGTGATTTCGCCCGATCAAAACCGGCGCGCGGCGGATTCCCCGTAACCCTAAATCATTCTGCCTCTCCCCTCTCTCTCTCCGCACCCGAGCGAGCGAAGCGACGGCGGCGGCGACTTCGTCCACGCCGCCGGAGAAAGAGAAGAAGATCGGCGCCGCCATGGGCCCTCTCGCCGGCGTGCGCGCTCCCCTGTGAGGGAGCGCGCCGCTGTCGAGCGGCTCCGTGTCGGCGCCCCTCCGAGCGCGCGCGCTCGGATCTGTCCCGCGCGTCGACGGTGGCCCGTACGTGGAGCGCCGGCGAGCCCAAGGCTCGGCCGATCTCCCGCACGCCAGCGACGACGACGGCCAGGTAAGTCCAGGACTTTTCTTTTCTAGGGTTAGGGTTCATCCTTCCCCTCTTTTTCTTTCCTTTTCTTTTTCCCATCTAGATCTACACCTAGTCGCTCTGATACCATTGTTAGGTTAGTTTCTTTTAGTTCTTTAGAATCTCCTAGGTTAGATCTAGCGGGGTGCTTGTTTCTCTAGGGTTCTTGAGGTAATCCGAGAGGGAGAGAGAGGTACTAACCGTCCGACGTAGAGGAGGAGGGGTTGGCCATCGCGGGTACGCTCGGTGAAGCTCTGCGCACGGGCAGCGACGGTCGGGGAAGAGGAGCGGCGTCTCCCTGGCGGCCGGCGTCTCCCGAGCGGCGGTGATCTCCTTGGCGGCGGATGGCGGTGGGTCTTCCCGTCGCTAGAGCGCCCCCTCTTAGATCGGGTCTAGGGTTTTATCGGTGGGTCTGGCGGCGGCACGGTAAACCTTGGTCTTCGTGCCGCCCCGGCCCCCACCTCTTTTATATGGCGCTGGCGACAGGGGCCCACCAGCCAAATGGGCTGGGCGCCCCCGATCAAGGCGCGAGCAAGGGGGGATTTGGCCGTTGGGCCAAATCCTCTGAGATCATTCTAACATTAGGCTCAAGCTCAGCTCGGCCTAAACTCAAGTAGGCCTGACCTCGACTTGAGTAAGTTCAATAACAATCAAAACAATTTAACATACTCCAATTTTCAACAATAAGAAAAGGTCAAACTCGAGCTCGGCTCGAGTAACCTTGATAATAGTCAAAACAATTCAACATGCACTAATCTTCAATAATAAGAACAGCTTGAGCTCGAATTTGGCTCGAGTAAGTTTGGCAAGAATTAACATGTATCAATATTCAAGCTCGAATCGAGCCCTAACAAGCTATTTGAGTTCGACTCATTGGAGCTCACGAGCTTGAGATCAAACTCGACTCGTTTAGAGTTTGAGCCGAACTAGAATCAAGCCTAGAGTAAGCCAAGCTCGAGCAACTCATAAGTCTCGAGCTTTTTTATAACCCTAGGTAAGACGCAGGACAACTTGCTCACTCCCTCTCTTTCCATTCACCTGTGCCGACTCTATCCTCGTGTTGTGTCGTCCTCTCTACTTGCTGACTTCACTTGCGGGCGGCTGTCTCCATCAATCCATCGCTGGATCCATCAGATCCGTTGGTGCAGGTCCACTTACTCCCCTTATAGGGAGAATATGGACCCTAAATCCTAACATCAATCCCCAAGATTGCCCCCACACTTGCTGGCTCGACGGCAGCGAGAGACTCTGTTTCCCTACTCCTTAGCATCGTCATTGTTGTCAGGTCAGGCTCCATCCCTTGAGCATGCCGCTGTCACCGACATAAGATCCGGTGACCCCGGTTAGTTCCATCCCCCAAAAAAAAACCCAATTCAAAAGTTTGTGAAGCATTTGAATTTTTTATTAGAACTTTCCCAATTAGAAGGTTTCTGATTTTTCAAAGGTTTGAGACGGAGGATTAGAGCAGATAGGAGAGGAACAAGGGGGGCGGGGGGGTGAGAGAGAGCCATGTCGGTGGGGAGCATTTGTGAGTTGGCCAGCCATGGACATGAAAAGGGGGGATGGCCCGCCACATGTCCTCGCCGTGGCACTTCTTGGGTCATTGTAACAAATGTTTCTTAAGGATGAACGTAAGATAGAAATCCTCTAATTTTTTCACGACACATACTTATTTTCAAAGCACAAGAACAAGAAAAGAAAAGGTCACAATTACATTCTTCTTTCATTAAAAAAACTTTGTGGCGAACTACCCTTATATGATCTGCAATTGTTCCATCAATATTTAAAGATGAATGACAAGGCGTGTCCATGGAGGAGGTATAGAAAACTATTGTTTCTGAGGTCAATAGATGGAAAATATGACTTGGACTTTTTTGTATGTACGCTAGAAAATAGATGCAAACTAATGGGTGGCAATAATTTTTGTAGTATGTTTTGATGATTGCAAAATTCTTGGTTCTTCTCAATCAATCAACGTGTGTAGAACTAAAAGGCAATAGAAGGAGTGAATGGTATTAACTAAATTTCACCCTAAGTATTTATGACCCTTCACTCAAATAACTATAGAGTTACTGAGTATTGGATCACTAGCCAAAAAACCCAAAACAACCGCTCAAGAAATAAAAAATAGGAGAAATTCACGCTCCTGGCGGTCTGACCAGCTTCTTAGGGCCGATCTAACCTCTCTGGCAGTCAGACCTCCAACTCCAAGTCTGTCTGACCGGGAAGGAGGCGGTTGGACCGGCCTTTTTGTCTAGAACAGCACAACATGATCTAATTTTGGTGCAACTCCTAAAATACAAGTTCAAATGATATGAAATTTTGCACATACTTGCTTAAGATCTCAGAAATCTATTCCAACTGAGGATAATAAAAATCCAAGTCAAAATTTAGACATTTTTCAAGATTGAGCAATATTGCACTAAAAACAAGCAAAAATAAAAAATGATAAATATGACTTGCTTGTTGGTAGAATATGCCAAGATGGCTCTAGATATATTTCCATATATCACAGCAAGCATGAACATCAAAAAAATTAAGACAAAAATACTTGGATCAAGAAATCATTCGTGAGAATCAAATCTAAGCAAAACCGGTTTTCTTCAAGAACTTGCTAACCAGGTGCCTAAATAGACGAGGATTGTTTTTCAGTGGTCATCTCTATCTCTTACATATCATTGGCATAGCAAAATCAAGAAAGGAAAGAGAAGAGCAAACACCAACCAAATCAATAGCAAATCAATCAACACAAGATGAATCCATATGAGATGAACACATATTGATGTATTACTTCTTAAGGATGAAGTATTATAGCCACTCCACCTAAAGGACAAGAGAGCATACCACAATACTCAACTTCTCTCTAACCGTAGAACACCTGGTCGCCATAAGCAAGAGACGATGGTTGGATGGCTAATTAGCAAGTCTCCATGCCAACCTATTAAATAGATAGAATAACCAGCACCTATCTAACCTTAGTAGATACTATCCACTTGGTATATATGAAAAAAAACCCGATAACCCCATACAATACATGTTTTACTCACACACTATACTTATGCACGCTTTTCAAAGTACATAGGTCTGAAAACGCTAAGTCGTTACACTTGATCCAACTTGATCTTCTCAGCCTCTCATTAACCTAAATCGCTCTCCCAAGTGCCGCGGTTTTGATCCAAGGTAGTTTTTAGTATTTCTGTCAACTTACCAAAATACCCATTCTTGACCCGGTTTTCATCTTTCCTTGTAAGCAATCGCCGTGATTGCCATGTTTCAGGTGCATTACTAGCTTGCCACGCGTCGACAAGTCTTCTCTGTTCTGGTTCCACCGAATCATGTCTTACTTGGACCGATCAAGCCATATGGTACAACTTGCCGCTCGAACTTCCCTTCATTATTTTCCATCTTTCTCATACCGTGCTTGAGCTTAGCCATTTCACCCGACATCCTTGATCATTCTAGGCCTCAGCTCTTCCATAAGCGTAGCACCGATCTCCGCTGTTGACCATGGTTGACTCCATGCGACCCTACACATACAAAGACAAAAAAACTTTTTCAGACATAAGTTCTTTACAACATGACCTATGTTAACTGTAACATGCATCATGCAATATATAAGCACCGACCTAGGTCAACCAAACTCATCTTATGACCAAAATACCAAAGAAACAACCGAACTAGAAATACCCTGTTGGTCTGACCTCAGACCACTGATGGAGTCCGGTTAGACCAGTTTTGGCCAGTGGTATGACCACTGACGTGGGCCGGTCTGACCGGTTGGTCTGTTGATCAATCCAAACATCCAACAAATTTGCAATTCATTTTTTCACTCTTCTTAGTTGACAATGGTTCATCACATAATTCTATATCCTCTCACATAGTCGTTCAATGTGTGAGGTGTCACAATTTCCTGGCAAAAGAAAGTTCTCTAAAGTTCTTGCCCTTTTGTGCAAGCGTTGCCGCCGATTCTCGCCGTTCTTTGGAGTCCTCACCTGCTGTAGTCTTCGAAGAAATGAGTGGAGCGGTGGGGAGCTGTGGTGCCGCTCGTGTCTAGCGGCTGCGAGCTTTTTGTGCGTGGTGGTCACTGGCTTGGGTGTGTGGGCGTCAACTAACCGGACTCCATCAGTGGTCTGAGGTCAGACCAACAGGGCATTTCTAATTCGGTTGTTTCTTTGGTATTTGGGGATTTTTGTAGTGTGTACTGGAGATTGTCCAGTCGTTTACATGGTTTGTGTTGAAGTATTGGTTGTGTTGCCGATGATAAGCACATACAAAAGTAGAAGTAAATAAAAGATGTAGTTCTACCCGCCTCTCAACTTTATTATTCTTACCTGTAGACGATGTATGAGTGTACAATATGCAACCTCTCCTACCATTTATATAGTGACAGGAGGGGAGACTATCACTACAATGTGACATGGAATTGAAATAGTGAAGTAGTGCCAAAAACAAAACTGAAGGCATGCTTGGTAAAGCGTAGAACTCAGATGCTACTGGAATGCCGTACACCAAAATTGCGCTGCTAGGTCAACATGTCAGGAAATGGCATCTACCCCCGAAAATCTTGAGGGACCTACCGAATCAACAAAACCACGCACTGAAAGTTCCGGCACAGAAGCATCCTCCTCCCGCAGTGACTCATGGTCAATGTAAACAACGACAACTGTAATGTCGTCATGGAAGAAGCGGCGCACCCCTTTTTCAACTTTCTTCAGATCATCATATCTCATTTCCCTCTTCCGTGCAGCTTCTTTCAAAGCTGCTTTTACTAGTCTCTTTGCAATACCCTATCAGAATTATGGAAACCATTTAGCATCTCTGAAAGAGAGAACTAGCTGTTGCCACTTAGCCCAAGACCAATGAAAAAGATCGAATGTGCATGTAAGAAAAAGGAATGAAGACATACTGCTCGTGGATTTCTGTAGACAATTTCAACAGCTTGCTGGTTTGTCAGGTGCTCCCAAAGACCATCAGATGCAAAAATAAAAAATTTATCCTGTGGACGAAGAACTCTTGAGCAGATAGATGGCTCTGCTGTTAGAACAGGACGGCGAAGAGGCTCAGAAAGGCGGAAACGAGTAAATGATGGATCAAGGGCGAACTCCAGCCTCTTTAAGTATGCATCACCTATAGTCCTTGAAACCTATAATATATCGGAAAATGTGATGAAAGAAGTATTCATCAAGTAAACAAGAAAGTATCTGACAGGTTGCATATAAGAACATTTGTGATCGTCCATGAAAAGTCAGATGTGGTTGTAGTGGAGCGCCACACATTTCAGTACGTTTGCTTCTTGGCTTTGTTGTGTTTGTAACGCACCAATGTCGAGAGCTATTTGGTCGCTTTATCGATACTTGTACTTGTCATCGGTCTCGGTTTTTTATAATAGAAATCGGGAGGGAATGTTTTCTCTTCTGGCTTTTTTTTTTGAAAGAACACTTGTGATAATCCAAATGATAGTATTTGCAGTTCTCTTACTAACAAGATAAAAGGTCATACCAGCCACTATACTAAAAGGTAGCCAAAACCACAAGTATCCTACGCGCTTTGCAAAAACTTTTAACTATTGCAATCGCTGTTGATCACCAACCTGGATTATGCCTTTGATGCGCCAAACACCATGCTTCAGGACAACAATCTGTGAATCATCAGGATGACGAGACATAAGTTCCTGCCTCACTTCCTCCATGCTTGCATTATGATCCCTTGTAAGTTGTTCAGCAACAATCTTGTTTGATCTACCCAAACCGCCAACAACTGCCCTAGAATCCCCAAGATTAGCCACATATAGCGTCCCTCTCCATATTACACCAACTAGGCAACAAGATCCAACTGCAGCAATCAAAGGCTTTAATAAATGTGTTCTCCGCACAAGTGACAAGAAGCCTTCCTCAGTAGCAGAAAATGCAGCCCGAACAACATCCTCTGATATTGTTCCACTTTCTTGGGCAAGTCCTAGAGAAATTACAAAAGGGTGAGCCGATTCTTTTAGCGCAATGAACAATTGGATCGGTCGAAATATGCTCGTTATTTACAAGAAACAGGTCGCATCATGCAGTCGCCATAGGTGCTCAGCAGCATCTCAAGTAAATCAAGTCAGTCCGTCAGTGTTAGATAACATTAAGTAGAGCAATTGAACACGACAAGAAACTACCTAATCTGCTATTGCAAAGGACCAAGAATACTGATCGCTCGTCCAATGATCAGAATCCACTCAGTCACTGGCAAGAGCATTGCGTTGTCCACTGCTCTGATCATGAAACAACAGCATACTCAATAAGTGGAAAGTCGCATGTATTTTTTGCATCCAGCAAAAGAGCACCCAACAAAAATAGCCCCCATTTCTCACATAACAGTAACCACATCATCACTCGTGCGCAACCAACAAGTTAAGCTCATTACCAAGGAACTACAGTGTGAAACATAGCAAAATTCATCCATCACCAATCTAGAACCTACTACTACAAAACAACACCATGAATTGAGTGGATTCTTTTCCATGTAGAGGGAAGTGACTACTTACGTATCAGGTGTGCGAAGAGGTGGTCAGATATGAAGCGGGCAGCATCGGCCCCGCCGTGTCCGTCGTAGACGCCGATGAAGGTGGCGGCTGCGCCTGTCTCGACCTGGCTGTGGTCCTCCAACGCCTCGTTGGCCTGCACGACGGCAAACGAGAACTCGCCCGCCGCATGACGCCCAAGGTCCCGCGACCACAGCAGATCGTCGGCGACGCCGCCGCCATTGTCACTGCCGTCCTCATCCCTGCTCGTACGCGCGTACCTCCGGACCGGGCCCAAGCACGCGGACGCAATCCTCGACAACCACGACCACATCCTTCATTTCCCTCCTGCCTCCTCCTCCTATCGAAATACTCCGCCTTTGGAATCCGGAAGGACCCAAGAACTGCGCAAAGATTGGCCTTTCGCTAGAAATTTGGCTCCCTTACGCGCCTCTCCAAGATCAGAACACCCAAGAATCCACAAATTTAACCTGCAAAATGCCAAAAGATTAGATTTTCAAGGACAATTCCCCGTTCTGGATTAGAGAAAGCGCAATATCCGAAATGAGTAATGTTTTATTCGAATTACCTGTCGTCGCGCCTCAGGACCAGAGAGTTGTAACTTTGGATCGCGAGGCGCAGGGGACAGTTCTTGGGAGAGGTGGGAGAGGAGGCTCCTCAGCGTGTGTTTTGTTGGGGACCATAGCAATTTATAGAGCCTCTTCGCCCAAACGCCCCTGCAGTTGAGGTTTATTTACGAACGTGGCAACCCGAAGAAAAGTGCAAAAAAAGCGCAGAAAAGGCAAAAGCGCGCACCTGTGACCGCGACTGGATTAGGAGCGCTTTGACTTTTGTGCCAAGAAAGTGCACAAAATTATGTTCTGCGGGGGGAAATTGGATTTTTTTTAAAAAAATGCCTTATGCCGTGAGGAAAAAAAGGTCTGTTTAAGAAGGTTTTCCTTATGCTTGTGCTCGTGCAGATATGATCCTAGTGCTGTATTTAGTAGTATTTTTGAAGAAAATATTCTTTTAGTTTTAATTTTCTTGATCTGCGCCATCCAATTAAATTATGTACAGTCGGTACAACAAAATTTAACACACGTTAGCATTTTCGCCAGTCGGATTTCTTCCTTTGGTTCTTTCTTTAAATAAGGCTACCGAGTCATGGCCTTAATTATATACACGGACATGGTGGCCCTTAATTATGTACACGAACATGGCGGACTGTGAGGGGCACTCGAGAACGTCCATGTTGTATAATGTCTATAGTGAATAATTACTTATTCATATAGAATAAGAAATGATATGATAGAAAGTTAAAGAATAGAAAGAGAAAAACAATGTCTTATATGAGATATTATTTGAGCATATAAACCAACATAAAGATATAGTTAAAACATGTAATGAGAATGAGGATTATGACTATTCTATTAACAGTTTTGCTATTGCACAGGCGACTGAAATTTTTTTATGTTTCAGTTACCTGAAATTGCACTCTCAATGAACTAAAATTGCAGCCCCCTAAAAAAAACAGCTGCAACTTTAGGTGATTCAGAGTGCAACTTCAGGTGACCTGAAATTGCACTCTCAATCAACTAAAATTGCAGTCCCCCTCCAAAAACATGTGCAACTTCAGGTGATTCAAAGTGCAACTTTAGGTGACTGAAAGATAAAAAAATTTCAGTCGCTTGTGCAATAGTCTATCCCTTCTATTAAATATATGGCATGGATGAGAAAGGAGAGGGGAGAGAGAAATGTGTAAATTCATTGATTGGGTCTACTGGTAGAAACTATTCATTAGAGAAGTTATATCTATGATCATTTCTAAGTAGGCAACATATCCATACACCTAAGTTTATGATGCACTTATCGTGCACCCCAACAAAAAAGGTCACAAAAAATTTCGAAAAATTTTCATATGTATTCCATGGTTTGCTTTACTTATATATAAAATTTTAAGTTCAAATTCGTTATATGTTAAAAGTAGAAAAAAGAAAAATTCTAACAAACTTAAACTCTTAACCGTTGTTAGATTTTATCTTTTTTTTGTAACCGCTAACATATAATGAATTTAAACTTGAAATTTTATGCATAGGTAAAGTAAGTTTAGATGTACATGTAAAAAAAATTCAGAAATTTTTGTGACTTTTCAGTTAGAGTGCACGGTGAGTATGCCACAAACTTAAGTGCGTAGGATATATTGTCTTCTAAGTGATGTAGAGGGCATAGACACGGCAAAGTAATGTCTTGCATTGAGAATGCACTCGATTTACTCTATTCACCCAAGTTTATAAAGCACATTTTTCTTGTCACATAGACCAAAACATAGTAAAAATAGTTAGATTATCTCTAATTATTATCTCTAAACATTATATTCAATGTATGTACATAGAGAATAGCAAATAAAGCTGCATTATTTATTAGGATTGTATAAAAAATATCACATTAATTTTTTATTAGAATATAAAATATGTTCTATATTTATAGATAAGGCTATTTAAAAAATATATTTTATAAACTTGGATGGAGAGAATAGAACTTTGGATGTTGCGGTCGGTAACACATCGTCTATGAAATTTATCTTCACCAGTAAATAACATTGAAGATTTAGAGCAACTCCAAGAGATTAGCCAAAAGAAATATCTAAATTTAGTGATTTAGCTATTCTCTAAAATGAATCTCACAAAAAAAAACAAGACTACTCCAACAGGCTATCTAAACTAGAGGGCGCGCGGTGGGTCGCGTACGCGCGGGAATGGGGCGCAGCGTGCGGGAAGGAAACGCCGACCGCGCTAAGAAGCTGGATGGTGAGCGAGGTAGGCTATCCAAAAATAGAGAGCGAAGGAGGAGGGATGGAGAGCTACTAAATTTGGAGAGTCATTTACAGAATCTATTGGAGACGTTTTTTCTCCAATAATAGCCAAATTTACCTTTAGAAAATGATTTAGCTCTTCTCTTGGAGTTGCTCTTATGAACGGTGACACGATAAGCATTTAGAAAACGTCCACGTCATTTAATAATACTAGAACTAGTATTAGTTACACTCCAGTTGGAGTACGTTACTGTTGAGCGTGTAAAAAAGGGTGAGGCGCTGTAGAAAAAGGGCCCCGTTCTTTCCTCTCGGCTCCAGATCATACTGTAAAAAGCTTAAATAAAGCGAAGAAAAGAGTAGAGAGAATAAGATCACAGCGGCAAGAACTCTGCAAAAGAGGCAACCGGACAGCTACGCTGATCCAACCCCCAACCGCCAAACCACCACCCTGAACACAAGCACCTTCCAGAGATTGCGTGTACAGGATCTCAACTCCATATGTGGTCGTTCAATCCGGTATTTTTTTTTTTTTTGCAGCTTGGCTTTAGGCTAAAATTATACTATAACAGCTATTAAATTTTTCTAAATCATTCAATTAAAAAAAATAAAAAAGTAGTTATATCTCCATAGATAATACAAAGAAAAAACCCGAAAAACAAGAAAAAATAATAATAAGCTGATATGTTTATTTCGACTTTTAGCTTTCAAAAACTAGAAACCGAAGCTAAAATAAACAGAACATAAGCACATAACTGCTGGCCAGGTGACAAAAAACCTTAAACCTCATAAGCTTGCTCAGCTTTGTTTAAGGCTTAACTTGGCTTGAGCTCGTGGAATTAGCAAACCGAGTCAAACACCCTTTTTTGCTCGTTAACAAGCCGAGCTCAAGCTCATGAGCAGCTTTGGGCCTGTTTGGCTGCAGCTGTGGCTTATGACTTTTGGTTGTTTACCGTACATATTACGGAGAGAGATACTCACTTGCGATTTTGGCTGGTACATATGTTGGGCTTTTAACGTGTACATCGTTTAACCTATAGACCTCATCTTGAGAAAATATTCCGTTTGAAAGTTAGGTACTGTAGCAAAAGCCAAAACCCACCAATTTCGGAGGAAAAGAACAGCCCTCTATCTCGTTTGGCTAGTGAATTAAAAAACCATTCCATTAACCCAGCAATGGATCAACGCAAGTGTAATAATCTAATCCCTAATCAACCGCGCACGACTCCCTAATCCTAGCGCCGCAACTGCTTATAGCTTGCGCACAGGCAGCAATGCCGGCCGTGCAGACGCGACCCGATGCCACCACTCAAGTCCGTTCACCTCTGCCCTCTGCCTCCGTCCACCTCGACTTCTTGTGTGACCCGACCTGGCAAGCCGGCGACGCCTCCATCCACCCCATTCGCCTTCGCCTCCCATGCACGCCTGCATCGCGTAGCAAGGGGACGAAGCCCCGGCAGAGCTTGGAGTCTAAGAACTGTCGAGAGAGGAGGCCGTCCGTGTCCATCTCCTCTGTTTGCGCGTAGTATTGAATATGTGGGCAATATTTATAATTTCAAATTTTATTAGGAGGAAAGTACAGTAAAAAGACTAAGGATGTAACTAATGGATCTAATAGTAGATAACTCATTGTACTTCAAAAAATACATAGATGAAGCAACAAAGCGAGTAGTCGCGCAAATATACACTGGCCAGAAACCTTATCGCCATGCAGGTGTTCTATGCAGGGTAATAGCCCGAATATCCCGCTCACCTTCCTTTTCAATGCATGCTGAGAAGAAAGGCTGACGAAATTTGATGGCTCAACACCCCAACACAGTTTACCAAAAGAGGAGAGAGATATGAGAGAGGAATGGAGAATTCGATTGGTGAACTTGGATGTCTTCAGATCCTTTTAAGGATGCATATCAATTACTCTCCAGTAATTGACGTCATCAACATGAATTAAACCGAATTATTACAGCCATTTGAAATCACATTCAAACATAATTCAAGAGATAATGTATGATTCAACCAAATAAAAAGATGAATTTTATGTGCCAAGAGACACGCTACGACACGAGCGACCCGACCATTTGAAATCGTATTCAAATAAAATTAAGAGAGACAACGCATGATTCAGCAAAATAAAAAGGTAAATTTAATGTATCAGGAACCGTGCTACGACACGACATGGACGCTCGTCACAAGCCACAAGTAACACAATTTTCGCACGAAACGCGTGAATACGTATGCGTGTGTTTAGTCAAAGTTCTTCTCATGCCATCTCATGACATGTGTCACATGTTTTAAGGAGTGGCAATAACTCTATTTTATAAATTACTTTATCTCTACTTAGCTAAGTAATATAATACTAAATCATATATATTTTGAAATTACCGGAGGAAATATGTCTCAGCTCATATGCCAATTCCCAATATGTTGTACTCGGCTCACGAGCTTGATGAGCTAGCTCGAGCCCTTGGCTTGAACCAGGCAAAAACTATTTTTTGGTCGATAGCGTAACGAGCTGAGCCGTAACGCTTAGCGTGTTTGGCCGAGTCGAGCCGAGCTGGTTCGCTAGCACCCCTAACCGCGGGCGCGATAAGTTGACGACGGCTCGCGCGTGGCTCACAGATAAAGCGCAGCACGCGCGCCGCAAAAAGGAAAAGGCCGTCGCGTGCGCGCGGAAAGCGCAGCCGAGCCGAACGGAACCGCCTGGTCCGCGCCGCGCGCGTCACCGGCAACCTGTGAGCGCGCGCATGGCCCCTGCCGCTCTTTTAATCGCATACGGACAGATTCGATTAGTTAAGCGCCTCCCATCGATGTACGCGGACGTGTGCAACGCAGTTATTAGAGCAAGTTTAATAAGGCTGACTGTGCTAGCTATAAGGGAATCCATGTCAGCATAGTCCTATGTGGAGGGGAGAGAAAAGGAGAGAGAGAGCCAAGCCGACTCCCATGCAAGAGTCAGGCTATAGCACAGGAAAAAAGGTATTATCCATGCATGTACCCATAGAGCTAATTGCTATACCCATGCATGTATTAAATTATCAATACTCATGTATGTATTAAATGATTGAGAGCTCTTGTGGAGACAACTTATAGCCAGCTTAGAGCAGGTACAATAAGGCTTAGTCAGCAGGCTATAGCAAATATAATATCAACTAAATCTTACGTGGCAGAGAGAGAAAAGAAGAGAGAGAAGGAAGCTGGCTACTAAATTACAGCTAGCTATAGCACGTAAAAATATGCATTTCACTCTCTTACACATGAGACCGAATAGTTATTGTAATAGCTACCTTATTGTATGAACTATTTTTTTGAAGGCTATAGATGAAATGGACAAGTGTTACAGCCACTAGTTGGCTATACTATTGTACTTGCTCTTATTGTATGAGTTGACTGCATCATTATCTTTTGATGACATGGAAATGTATTGGAGATAGCAGCTATCTGTACTATTAAACTTGCTCTTCTCCAATGGTCTGAGTCAGCTAGCTATATGCATGTACACATCAGCATATATCCTATGTGGAGGAAAGAGAGTATGCAAAAAAAAAATCGAGCCAGCTCTTCCTTAAGCACTAGTCTATAACGACAAACGAGGCAGCCTCTATAAATTCTGTGTGTGCATGTAAGCATCAAATAGCTATTCTTATATATAGTTATTTAGAATGCTAGCTTTAATATGTACTATATAGATGATGTGGAAATCTTATAGTTAGTTGCTAGCTATAACCAGAGATGCCCTACGTCTTGACGTCAAGCATGCACCGATCTGATCGATGGGCACACAACACAGGTGGCCCGTTTCCGTTCGTGCGTCTTTCACGTAAAGCTAAGCTAGCCATCTCCTTTTTCCGGTGATCGAAAAGCGCAGCCGCTGATGTGATAAGGTCAGGGCGGGGAAGGAAGAAGCAGCCTCGACCGATACCTTGGACACTGTCTTTTATAGGTCATAAGTTATTTGGACTTTTTAATTTTGGTTTTTTAGTTTTTCTTTTTTCTTTACATTTTTAAAAGATATAGCAGTATTTTTCAGTTGTTCTTATTTTCATTTTTTATTTTTTGACTAAAAAGACAACAACTCGATATAATTACAGTCAACTCTGCGGGGAGAAGCCAAAAGCCATGGCAATAGGCCAGGCTTGTTGTTGCTGTACCGTAACGGTGGTGGTGCGCGTGGGACTCGAGGCGGATGTGACCCGTGAGCCGAGTCAGAAGGCACTACTGACGTCTCACAATAAGCTTTTCGGTTGTTAACTAATCATGGCTAGATTGTGTAAATCTGGACATGGCGAATGATCAGTGGACGAGAGGCGGCACGTCCGGATCAAGTGGAGTTGTGATCATACTTATCGATATCGTTTCGAAGACCATATTAATTTGATTCTAGAAATTATACTTTTCGCCATCGGTTTCTACCGATATATCATTTTAGATTTAATATAATAATACGACTATATATATATATTTATAAATATATATTTATTTAATTATATGCACACCAAATTTACTTATAATATTATTCTAAAGTCGATATGGCCTGTATTAACCGGTATTGAGACTGATATGGTACGTAAAGGTACTCCTTGATCAACTCGGCTTCGGCTTCTGGCTTCTGGCTTATTTTTCACTATTCATAAGTTTCGTCTTTTTCTGAACTTTTGGCTTTTTGTTGAGCTTTTTTGCCGGTTCTTTTTTCCCGTATTTGTTTGTATTATACGTAATGGGCTAACATATTTTTAAATTTTTTAAATTTAATTATGCTAAATAAGCCTTTATCATCTACAGTGCTTTTTCAGCCAGATACAGTGTTTTCAGCCATAAGCTATGAGCTTTTCAGCCGAACCGATCGCGGCACATGCCGATCGGAACTGTATCGCTAAGCTCTTTTTGATAAGTCGTTTCTAAAAGACGACGAATAAACCATTCTATTAATTTATTTAAGAAAAATTATAAATATAAGGTATAAACCGAAAATAACTGGACCTAAAGTTGCTCTCCTTCTATTGCTGAAAGTTGACTGCGCAGGCCCTGTTCTTTTCAGCTTTTAAAAGCTGCTTTTCGGCTTTTCTACAGTAACTAGCTTTTAAACGGAGTATTTTTTCAAGATAGGGTCTACTAGTTAATTGTAGTACATGCTTTACTGACTTCATTTATATCGGCAAAAACCGCACGTGAGTTTCTGTTACTCTGTAATCTCTCGTACAAACAGCCTAAAAATCACAAGCCACAGCTAAAAGCCACAGGTCGCAGCTAAAAAGAACAAGCCCATATGGCTACAACGTAAGGCACTGTGCGATCGATGTTTGAGCTTTGACTGGGATCTCCTTTCCAAGCCACCTATTGGAGAGACATGGTTTTGATGGTTTCATGTCTCTTTCCTCTACCCAGGGGCGGATTTGGGCCCCCGGCAAGGTGGGCTTCAGCCCGGGGCGTGAGAAAATTTGTAGTGTATAGCCCAGGTTAGCCCGGGGTATTATTATTAGTATTCAGCCCAGGTAGCCCATGTATATTTCAGCAATTCAGCCCAGGCGGCCCACGGTGGCCATTCTTCACGCAGCCCACCTGTTCCCCCGTCTCCGCGCGGTCTTCACGCAGCCCACCCGTTCCCCCGTCTCCGCGTGGCCCACGCCCCACGGTCTTCACGCGCCTTCACGCTGCCTGCGGGCTGCGGCGCCGCTCGCTCAGCCCTAACCCTCGCTCGCCACTCGCCACTCGCCGCCGCACCGCAAGCGCTCGTCGCCTCCGCCTCGCAACCGGCCTCCGCCTCGTCGCCTCCGCCTTGCAACCGGCCTCCGCCTCGTCGCCTCCAGCCCTCCGCCTCGTCGCCTCCGCCTCGGAACCGGCCTCCGCATCGTCGCCTCCGGCCCTCCGCCGTCTCAGATCTGCGCTGCGCGACTACGCCGATCCAACGCCTCCCCGCCTCCCGGCGCCGCCCGCCCCGCCCCGTCTCCCTGCGTCGCCCGCCCGCCTCCCGGCGCCGCCCCGCCTCCCGACACGTCTCGGCGTGCCCGGCCTCCCGACTCGTCTCGGCGCTGCCCGGCCTCCCGACCCGTCTCGGCGCTGCATCGGTCATTTGGGATTTTGGGATTTGATTTGGGATTTGCCGATTTGGTATTTGGTCATTTGGGAATATCCTGAGACAGTGAGACCTGAGGTACAGTTTGCTATGGAGCTTAATATTGCTAGATGATATGAATTGAAATTGAAATGTGAAATCCTGAGGTATAGTTTGCTACTTTGCTATAGACAAGTATAGAGCCTAATATTGCTAGATATGAATTGAAATCCTGAGGTGATTTGTGAAATACTAAAATGTGTTTCTGTTGAATTGAAATGTCAGGATTGGCACTTTAGTAGTTTAGCAAGATTGTGTTAATGTAATAATGTTGAATTGAAATGTCTAGATGTCCAGTCAGTAGCTGTTCTTTTTATTAAAATGTGACGCATGATTAGCACTTTAGCAGGATTGTGTTAATGTTGAATTGAATTATTGAAATGTCCTGATGTCCATTGTCCAGTCAGTAGCTGTTCTTGTATTAAAATGTGATTTCACTGTGACAGTCAATACAAAATGAAGAGGGCGAAGACATTGTCATCGTATTTTTCAACAGAAACACAATCCAACGAAACACCAGATAAATATAAACTTCGTGTTGTTCATATTTATTCATACACATGTTTGATTTACTTTCATATGTTGTCTTTACAGGTTCTGGTTCATGTCCAACTATCAATGAAGAAATGACAGGATAGGATGGAGAGCAATTCATCGTAATTTAGGTACTCAAATTGTATCTCTATTATGTTACATTTTTGTACTTTGAGATTATGCCATGTTCTTCGTATTATGCTTTATGTTTGTTTGTTTAGTATTGAACTCAAGTTTCATATCAGTAATACAATTAGCCAATTATGATATACTTTTGTTATATCGTGGTATGGGTATAAATTAGCGTTAATTTTAGATGGTTAGAGTTCAGCCCGGGACGTAGCCAAATCCTGGTTCCGCCACTGCCTCTACTACGTGCCTAAACCAGCGTTACTTGGTTGGTTTTCGACCTTTTCGTGAGCAAATAAATTCGCGCTAGGACTTATCACATGATATATAGGCATGTAACACATCAAGCAAAAGAATGGAGAGGTTCTATTTAACACTTAGGTTTTTATAATCAGATAAGAGCTTTCAGAAATCAGAAATGTTTGAGTAGATGGCCCTCTTTTTCGTACGGGCCAGGCCAATAACTAGCACAAAAACAGACTGCAGCCCGTTAGCCCTTTGTTCTAACATGGTCCAAGTGCCCAGGTACAACTCGGTCATTTGGATCCACTAACAACGTCCGAAATTCTGCTGCTGCTGCATGCGCGAACGGCCAGGAGGCCACAGCCACATCGCCGTGACTTCCGAGTCTTCGACGGTTCCCCCACCACGAACGCAGCGCATGTAGTTATGTTACAGTTTTAAACATATTTTTTAAAGACAAGATTAATAAAATGATTATAGTAAAAATTATACTAAATTCAGTTATACCGGTCAAAATCATATACAATTATTTTTCTTCTACATATTGTCTCTCATAAACAACCAGAATTCAAAAATTTAAACTATAACCAATAAGCCACAGAGCCAAAAAAAAAAAAACTGCTACTGAGTGCAGAGTGCTAATGTACCCAGAGTATATAGATCGATGAAGGAGACTAGCATAATAACCTGCCTTTGCAAGTACACAAGGTTATCAAACCAGCTAGACTAATCTTACGTCGCGCGATTATCCCGACTAATTCCTCTGGGTCCAATGATTATGAACGGTTGACGAGTTGGATCACACGGCCACTTTTCCGTGCTCAAAGTCAGTGGTGTACTGGAGGAGTATACGAGGAGCACTGATAAGCTTTCTGTGCGGCACACTTTTTACGTAGGATCGGATTCTCTAATTACCACTGACTGGGTTTGGTTGCTTCTACTTTGTCAGAGCTTTGTGCCACAAGTTTGGTAAGCCACAACTTTTACAGCGGCTAAAATGGCCATCACATTTATGACAAAAAAAATTATCTGTGAAACGAGTGGCACAACTGTAACTCCAAACTAAATGTTTTCCTGAAAAAAGTCAAATTTGTATTACTTTATGTATGGTAAAGTTTGTTTTAAAAGCATGTATGGTAAAGCTTGTCGACCAACCAAATATTCCATTCTCACGTCTGAGTTGTCCAAAAAATAATGCACTCAGGCACACTTTTCTCCCTTTCCTGTTCGGCTTTGCTACCTCTTTATACTTTATACTTTATACTCATCTGTGTATAGGGATGGCAACGGCTATTCACCGTGGGAATATCCTCTATTCTCACTCTCTATTTAGTAATCGGGGACTATTTTTCTCCTGTTTCCATCTCGGTTTTAGCGGGTAACGGGACTATCAAGAATCTAAATTTCAATTATACTAAGAATAGTTTCGTAAATTTATCATATGGTTATGTAGAAATAAGTAAATTTATTAATACATAAGACGGTAAAATAATACTAGATGAGTCGTATACCATATATTATACTAAAATATATTAGGTTCAAAAAAATATCTATATTTTAGATAAATAGAAATATTTGGCGCCTCATGGTCTTGGCAGCGAGAGTAGATGCAGGCGGGGAGGATGGGCGCAACCCACACGGGCGCCCTGATCCCCGTCGCCGCACGTTGCCCGCGGAGCAACGGCACCGTGCGCACGCCTTGTGCTCCTTACTAGTCAGTGATCAGCTTTGAGCTCCGGTCAAGTCAACTACGCTGCTGGATCTGTGGCTTGTTCGGGACAGTATACCAAATGAAACCGGTGCGCGATCCAAACAATATTAGTGCCACAGTTCTTAAAAAAAGTTGTGCCACTGTTCTCTCGCCAGGAGTGCCACTGTTCTTAATACTCCCTCAGATCATAGTAGTAGTATAGTGCCACTGTGTGATGCCCCGTGTTATTACTAAGGGGTAATAATATTTAGGCAACGAATTATTACTTGTTTGCTCGGTAGAACACCGCTTCAATGAAAAATAAGCCTATTAGAGTGTTGCAGTGGAACAATAATTAGAGACAGATCTGAATATTAAATAATCGTAGCCATGCAGGGCTGTAGTCTAGTATAATGCCACTAGGGCTCAAATACTACATTATTCAGAAAGGAAAGGGGGTTCTAAACAAAAATTATAAAAATACCAAGACTAACATCGGGTGATACTCTAATGAACTCGAGTTCGCAGCATTCCACCAGGTGTAGGGTTAGTCATCCATGTGAACTCCGCTAGGTCGTAGTAAATCTCCGGGCTGAGCTATTTTTAAACAAGGAAAGATAATAGCAATGGTGAGTACAGAGTACTCTGCAAGCATTATTAGCAAAAATACATTGTATGCTCATAATCTAACATTTCTTGAAAGTCTTCCTTCTCATTCTCTTGCTCATTTTCCATCTCATTCTCTTTCCTTTTTCTCATTCTCTTTCTCATTTTCAGCACTTATAGAAAATAAATGTTTTTAGGTTTTAAAAGAATTTCAGATTATTAATTTAGAAATATACTGAACACTCGTATAATGGATAAAAACCTCCACTAGTTCGATAGCCTCTAGTCCAGGAGATAGACTTGAATTCATAATTTATATAGCGCTGTGCAAGCTTGTACCACTTTACCCATAGTCATTCTGATCCTTGTAGCGAGTGGATCATCGCATTTCCTTATATACGATGCCCGAATCAGAGCATAGAACTTTTACTACTATCTCAGTACATTATATCTCCACCTAATTACTCTCAACCGGCAGCCAGCACGCACCGGAAGTAACATAGCCATTGGTTGGGCCGATTCATTCACCCTTACCCAACACTCTGTTCGCTAATATATGCACACAGGATCCCCAACTTCTAGGCTCTATACCAGTTTTGGGTTCCTCCTGCTTTTGGATCCCTCACTCCCGGGCTCTATAACGGATCTGGATTCCTCCATCTAGTTATAACTACTTACCTATGTGGAGAATATAATAACCCTGATAGAGTTATCAGTCCTACCCTTCTTTTGACGGAACAATGGTTGATACAACTTATACGGTCTATTACACAAGTGAAATTTGTAAGTCCTTATATTTTATCCATATGCAGAAGGTTCCATACCCGCCCTTCTCTTGCCTGCCCTAGGGACCTTCCACCCCCCTTATCTATGGGCCTGACAGTGGCTTCTCCAATTGTCTGCCCTAATCTTCTTCTCTTTGCTTCTCATAGCATTCATCTGATTTAAACGTCATTTTTATTTTTTATGCAGAGTGATACATAATTTAATAGGTAAATACAGGTTTTACTGAAGATACTCTAACCATATGTTCAAAGGGATGCTTGTCTGAGTTTAGATCAAAATTTTGGATCCTAAGGTCATTCTGGTAAAGCTCGCCCTCATTCCTGGTTTCTTTCCTACAATTAGTACGCGTGCTACGGTTCAATGTACCGGTGCCGAAGAAAATAACATAAGGCAGATAATTGAAGAAATTTTACTGAAGTGTCCCCGTGTGGTCCTTAAATTTTATTTTGGCCATAGGCAGAGTTTTACGGCTCAATTGCTATTTTAATCGCCGCGTTAAAGTTTAATCGATACACGTAATTTTATTTAATCGCATACATATTCTAAATCTTCGGATGGCAGTTAATTTATTCTAAAGTCCTAAATAATTTTTAATGGATTTCCACCATTTACATGTGACTACCAAATTAATTAAATATTTGAAATTGCATAAGAATGATTTAAACAGTAATACACCAATTTAATTGGTACATGCTGAATTTTAATCTACTGATGACATTGATTTATTTTTCACTCATAAATACTACTTATTGGTGTTTTACAATTTAATAGGATTAACAAAATTTTACCGAGTATTTTAACACGCAATAAAATACTTAGAGTTAAATATTCATGAAGAACAATTTTTATTACGCGCACTTCTCCTCTCTCTTCCCTATCTCTCTCTCTCTCCTCCCATTTCATTTCTCTGCTTTGCCAAGCTCCCAGCCACTCATCCCTTCATCCTCTCTTCATTTCTTTCTTCCTACCTCCTCACTCTTCCTCCTCCACAAATCCCCCACCAGATCTGGCAGCTTTTGCGCCTCCTGCCTCTCCTGCACCTCCCCATCGGCTCCAGCCCGGCCATTGCGCCGCCTCCAGCTCCACCCCAGCCCAACCTCCTCCAACACCTCTAGCCCAGCCAACTCGGCTCCAGTCTCCCCAGCTCGCCCGACCTCCAACGCCTCCCCAACTCCTCCATACGCCGGCCTCCAGTTCTGCCTCCGACCTCCTGGCGCCAGCCGACGACTCGGCCCCCAGGCTGCTCCTCCAGCTCGACTCCAGCTCCAGCTCGGTCGACCACCGCTCGACCCTTCTAACACCAGTCTCTGCTCTGGCCACCCCACACCTCTGAGCTGTTGAGAAATAGTCCCACATGGATTGAGAAAGAGGAGAAAGCAGAACTTATAATTGTGAGGGAACCTCCACACATTGGACTAGTCTTTTGAGGGGAGAATGCCCAATATCACTTTATAAGGTTGTTACTTGAGGGGCTTGCTTGCAAGCAGCCCATGGGCTTAGGTGCACAGAGTGCGCATCCCATTTAAGACATGAGTACCAGGGAGTGAACCTGGTTGGACCTGGCGGTGTGCCAGGGTCCGGATCTAACAAGTGGTATCAGAGCCCAAGTACTTAACATCTCCCAAGAGTGCGGTGTGCATAATCCATGTGTGAGGGGGAGATTTGTTGAGAAATAATCCCACATGGATTGGGAAAGAGGAGAAAACGTAACTTATAAATGTGAGAGAGCTTCCACCCATTGAACTAGTCTTTTGAGGGAGAAGACCCAATACCACTTTATAAGGTTGTTGCTTGAGGGACTTACTTGCGGGCAGCCACTTGCGGGCAGCCCATGGGTTTAGGTGCGCAGAGTGCACAACCCATTTAAGACCTAGGGACCAGGGAGTAAATCTGATTGGACCTCCCGGGTGCCAGGGTTAGGATCACTCCTCGCTACTCTGACTACGAAGTCGTAAACTTCAGCTGAAGTTACGACCACATTCACCGTAGTTGTATCTCCTTACGACCACGTAGTGATTCTGTTGACCACGTCAAATGCTCTATCGACTGCTATTGTCGTAACCCTTACGACCACATTCAGCACCTTCACGACCGTAGTCGTAACTCCTTTACAACCACGTCTTCATACTGTATGACTGTGATCGTAACTCCTTTACGACCATGTCTCCAGCACCTGCGGACACCTACCACTTACATATTTGTGTAGTTTCATTTGAATAACTTTAGGCGGATGTGGACAACAGTGGAACCATTGATTATATAGAATTCATTGCTGCTACATTGCATCTCAATAAGCTTGAGCGTGAGGAACATCTAGTGGCAGCCTTTTCTTATTTCGACAAGGATGGCAGTGGTTACATTACAGTGGATGAGCTTCAGCAAGCTTGCAAAGAGCATAACATGCCATATGCTTTTCTTGATGACGTCATTAAAGAAGTCGATCAGGATAATGTAAGTACATTGATTCTTGGTACTTTTTTACATGTGTGTATTAGTATAACGCCCCAGGGTCCAAACCGGCTCAGATCTAACCACATTCTGGATAGGTCACGCACACGTAGCAACCCCCTTGTATTTTCGTCCTCCCTTCGCGCAAAACAGCTAACCGGGGGTGCTACCATTGGAACTCCTAGGCTTATATGTAAGTGCTTCTCAAGGTAAGTTAGCAAGGTGGGACTAACCCAGAAATTTATGTGCACACACACATGAGCCAATATAGGCCGGGGTGTCACACACACCCCCCTCAAAGGACCCGACGTCCTCGTCGGACCAACATACCCACACCGGGGCAAATGATAAGGATCTACTCTCTTGGCACATGTCCGTACGTTCAATGCCAGCACATATGCCATGCCATGTGTCCGCTACGGGCCCACACGCGCCATGCGCCATATGCCCGCGCCCCTGACCTGCACGCGCCCATGTAACCGCGAGAGTCGGCTCTGATACCATTTGTAACGCCCTAGGGTCCAAACCGGCTCAGACCTAACCACATTCTGGATAGGTCACGCACACGTAGCAACCCGCTTGCGCTTTCGTCCTCGCTTCGCGCAAAATGGTTAACCGGGGGTGCTACCATTGGAACTCCTAGGCTTATATATAAGTGCTTCTCAAGGTAAACTAGTAAGATGGGACTAACTCAGAAATTCATGTGCACACACACATGGGCCAACATGGGCCGGGGTGTCACAATTAGCTTGCATTTGTAGTCCTATTAGTTTGTTATAGCCAACACATGCGGAAGGGATATACTGCATCTTACTTAATCATCTATTTAAGGAACTTTAAAAAAATGTCTCATGTTACAGCTATCCTTGTTCCTAGAACAAGAATGCACTCCTAATACCTGAACGGCTGAATTACATAGACCGTCATAAATTATTTATTGGGGATTGCTAGGGATGTATCTGGGGGGGGTGTAAGAGATACCGGCTTAAATGCTCGTCTAATGATATAAGTATGTGAAACTTGAAGATTTATTTATTATTGTAGAACTGGAGAATTTCGAAGCCTGTCGCCGTTTGTAATGTTGTTTCAACACATAATTCAGTCCGAATGTTTCTGACTGTATGCTTTGATGCATATGGCTTACTACCCCACTTCAAAAATTTCTGTACAATATTGATCTAATTGCCCTTGTTTTGCGCTTTTTTCACTAGGACGGTCGCATTGATTACGGGGAATTTGTTGCCATGGTGACAAAGGGCAATATGGGGGTTGGGAGAACAATGAGAAACAGCCTGAATATAAGCATGAGAGACGCACCTGGCGCACTCTGAAGTCTGAACATCCACAAAGTACAACTTGTGGAGCTTCTTTAATCCTCCCTACTCCACGGACGCTGCCTGCAATTGTGTACGCTGTCGGTTGTAGGTGTGGGTATGTGTCCCTCTAATCTAAGTCGTGTTATTTCGTCGACGAAATATATGGGAGAAAAAGTCCATGTCATGCGTGAGCTGGGCTGCAAACGTTCATATAATTCTGAGCTGGTCCATAACGTATCTACCTGTCGATATTCGAACTGACGTGAATTTACGTCGCCCGTCTGTAATGCGTGCCTTAGTTCTGATCGTTCATCCCATTACGCATGGAGTTAGGAGGGACATGCTATGGTCATGCTGTAATCACATTGCTCAACGGAAGGCAAAGGCACCACACAGCGGAGGCCGTCGACGCACGCAGAGGTTGGACTTGGAGGACGGAGATTTGAGAGAGCATTACGGATCTACGGTGTGGTGGTTAGTTGGGACGGCCGACGAGAGGGGACCGGCGCCGCGAACTGTCTGTTTTGGAGTTGGACGGACGAGGCGGCTGAGTGATGACGCCGATGAGTAGCGGTCGGCGTCCGCGGCGCTTCGCTTGGCAAATGTTAGGGAGCGCCACGAACTCCGCTCATCGACCGGCGCGTCCAAACGGGAGGCTGGCGCTGCCACTTGCCAAATAGACCAGACACACAACTCTCTCTCTCTCTCTCTCTCTCTCGTTCTCCTAAAGCCAATGGCAGCACGGCACCATTCCCGGCATCAGCAGTCGCCGCACACAGCTTCCATGCAGACGCAGGGCACTGTGCCCGTGTGCCATCGCCGGCACACGCCTCACAGCTCTCAGGGCCCTCACCTCACGTTCACCCGCAGCACGCACTGCAGCAAGAGATGGCTCTGCACGTTGACTCAGGCGGCCCACTTGCGCACGCGCAACATGCTCTACGGCCCGCCCGTTGACCCGGAGGCAACTTGGGCCAGCGCGGCCGCGCGGCAAGGGGTATATACATGCACCTGCAGTTGTCCCTCCCTCAATAATACACCCGCTCCATTTTCGTAGAGGGAGATACGATATTATTAACGATTCCAGTGCGCAGGTCAGAAATCTAGTGCTGCTCGATCGAGTGGTTCAGGGCTCGAGCTACATAATGCCGGCAGCACTGACGGGAAGAATCCTAACAAGCATGTGCAAATTCCTCTCTTCCAACGAAGCTTCCATTCCAACTTCTCGTGCCTTTTTCTCACGTCGATTGCGTTGTCAGGAACACAGGATACTTTACCCGTCAGCAAGGAAGCATCCGACGATATTGGAGGAGCCAACAAGTTTCAAGAAGATTGCATTCTTAATTCCACCAGATAGACTCCAGCATTTTCTGAGATTTATTTGATGTCTAAATCATAAAGGTTGGATGGCAAAGTGCCGGGATCACTGTGCAAAGAGCCCATGAGAACGTGAGATTTCATTCTTTATTGCAGAAAGCAAGAGCTTGACCTCCTTGTGATTGGGCTCCAGCCAGCCCACCTCACCTACAGCCTACCCAACCCCACTACCTCGTGCCCTGCAATCTATCTATGGATGCAAAAGTGCAAGGGAGAAACAGACACTCATATTATCTTCTGATTAAGCTAGACTGCTGATTTGACTTGCCAGCGTTCGGAGGGCTTGGATATTGGTTGACCCAAATATTTAGCAAGTGGTGTTTATGTGGTTCTTTTGTCTGCTTGCTAGACACTTCGTTCTTTCAACGAGTAAACTAGTGACGTGTGCATATATGTTAAAGACATCAAGGCACTAGCTAGTGCTTTTGTTTGGTCGCTGAGCTTCTTCAACCAATCATGAATAAGGGAGAGGTTCGTAGTGCAGGTGAAATCCTTCGGAGCCGAGAGGTCAGAGTTGGATACTGATTTCTCAGGAGTCACATCTGTAGGGCTGGTATGGCAATAAAGAAGAGGTAAACCATATTTTCATTTTTTTTCGCTAAGTATTTATTAATATTTCACTTTGATAACTACAGAGCTACGAAAGTTTAAGATAAGAAGCTAACATAAAAACCAACAAATTAAGAAACTAAAAATTCGAGGAATAAATAGTAAAATCAGTAGTTTCACTACGATAAACCAGTAGCACCATAGTAATAACTGCAGCAGCATTGCTACAATAATGATAGTGCAATTACTGTGAAATCAGCCAATGAATAGCAAAATAACACTATTTTAAAACTAAAAATCCATACAACTTTTGATTCGTAGATCTGAATGACTTGAAACTTGGTATGCATATTCTCTAGGATGTTACAAACCTATTCCAACCTGCACTCGAGAGAATCATTGTCAAAGTTATGACTTTTTTTAAGAAAGATTACACCAAAACTGGTTTAAATCCAAAAATGGTGAATATGACTTGTTCGTGGGTGAATGATGGTCAGGATTACTTTAAATGTATTCCCACATATCATAGCAAACTAGAACACCCAAGGAATCGAGGAAAAAAATAACAAGATGAAGAAATTACTTGAAGAAGACAAATCAAGCAAAAATGGACAACTTCAAGAATTTGGCAAAACTGATACCTAGATGGATGAGAATTGATTTCTATATGACATCTTCATCACTTACATGTTCTTGGTGTCCGGCATATCAAGAAAGGGAGAGAATAGATCAAAATCAACCAAATCAAACAGCAAATCAATCAAAACAAGAGATCCATGAAAGATGAAAAAAGTTGATATATTGCTACTTGAGGATCAAGATTTTATAACCACTCTACTTAGAGAACAAGAGAGCAGATGAAACGTCCTAGGTTTCAGTTAAACTTTAAGTAGCAATAACGTTATTAATCATCCCTAAATAAGTAATCAATTGCATTAGCATGTAAAAACAAATCACAACCAACCTTACAAAGAGGGTTAATAAAATTCATAAGAGTCCTCTTATACAAATCAGTTTAGGATCTATTGTCTTTTGATAACACAAATGGAATTGCTTTACAATAAGGGAAATACTCAGATTACTAATCATAGTACATATAGAGGCACGTCCTTGATAAAAATACACCTATAGTAAAATACAAGAGGCATGGTACACTTTGACACCCTACAAAAGAGACAACAACAAAACAAGTTAAATGTTACAGCCATTACGACTGCTCCCAGGACCTTACGACCACCTTCTGGTCGCTACGACCACCTCCTGTAGCCGTACGACCACGTTCAAGAGGCTACGACCACCTCTTGTGTCGCTACAACCGCTCTGTTAGTTCTCCGACCACACCGACAACCGTTATGATCACGTTGTGACCTCTCCGATCACACCTCGTTGTTCCGACTACGTAGTCATAAACTTCAGCTAAAGTTACGACCATGTTCACCGCCTCTGCGGTGCACTCCCTTTGACCACGGTCGATCACTGTAGTCGCAGTTCCTTATGACCATGCAGTGATTTTGTCGACCACGTCGAAGTTTCTGTCGACTATTGTAGTCGTAATGCTCTAGGACCACAGCTTCTGCTCCATGATCGTGGTCGGAACCCCTTTACGACCACATCTTCAGCACCTGCACACACCTCCGCTCGTCACCGTGGTCGTAACTCCTTGCGACCACGTCTGCTGCTCCTATGGACACCCTCTGCCCGATCGCCGTGGTCGTAACTCCTTTACGACCACACCTGCGATCCCCTGCTCACCGTGGTCATAAGTCATTTACGACCACATTTGAGGACACACGATGAACTTGATAGATTTCCAGAGCCAAACTGCTCCTCTTCTTTATTTCTTCCTCTTGATCACATCGATCGCTACGATCACCCTGATCGTCCTCTCTCTCTTGCCTCTCGATCATACCGATCGCATTGGCTCCTCTCGCTCTTCCCCTCTCTCGGTTACATGGCTCTGCCTTTTATACCCTACTTATGACTTCAACCCGGCTACGACTATGAAGCGGACTCGAACTCGACTACAACACGGACTCGTATACGACCACGACCAAACTCGTACACGACTCCGACCACTCCTACACGACCACGACTACGACTATCGACCATGACTTCTAAACTGAAAAACAAGATTACAACTCTTGACATTAAATGTTAGTATTAGTGCTGTCAGACCTAATTTGCCTTGTAGCATCAGTTCTTTAGCTCACTGAGATACTAGGACCATCCGGGGTAGGTCGTCACCTCTCATCGATATAGGGATCATCATCCGGCTAATCACAAGAAAACTAGCCTCAAACCATCATCAGACAACCAAACCCACTACCATCCAACCCAGCTGCAACAAATCACACAAAGCCATAAGGATAGGCAAAGGGGCTATTGGAGATATATTCCTCATTTGACAACCAATCTTATGCCATATCAAGTAAGCCACACGTGGGACACAACCACAAGGCTCACAACCTTAGCTAATCCAAACAAGTACAAACAGATGATTACTTGGGGCCCTCAACCCCCCATCCAACCAATAGGATCTCAACAGCACATCCCTGGCAGGCCAAGGGTAGTGAGAAGCCGACAACAGCAAGGGGAAGAAGATGGGGAAAGGAGTAAAAAAACAGGAACACAGGAGCTCCTAGAAGAAGGCACAGTAAAAGTCCCAACTAGAGGAACCAAAGAATTGAAATAGAGTACTAATACTGGGAATCTCCAGCTAGTTAGAAGCATAAATCCATTGACCACCAAGGAACAGTGGTCCTTACCACACAGCCACCAAGGTGACCTAATCCACAAATACCAGCTAGGGAGAAGAGGGGGAGCCGACCAGGAGGAGGGAAGCCTGTCAAGGAGGAGCCAAGCCAGTGGAGAAGAGGAGGACGAGCAGCAGTGAGCACGTGGGACAATCACCAGAAAGAAGGGGAAAATCATCAGCAAACAAAAGGTGATTCCCCCATGCTCACCGCCTTTACCTTGACACATCCATAGATCACGCCCTGATGAAAGCATTAGACACCAAAGCTAACTGAGTAAGCTACACAGTAGCGGAAGGAAGATCACATGGTAGCATAGACAATGAAACTGAAAATCATGTGACAATGTATGTTTGGTCATGGTTAAAAACAGGGGACGGGAGAAGCTAGTAAAGGCAAAACTGGGGCTAAATCAACTAATTAGCTTGTCATGGGACTAGAATAATGGAGGATCAAAGGTATATTAAAAACGTTGAAATGTTGTAGAAATGTGTGGTGCTCTAGATGTTCCCTTCTATCAAACATGTGCAGAATAGGCTACCTAGTACTTTTGGAGAGAACTAGAAATTTGTGGAAATTAATTACTAGAACCAGGAGTTAAGGATTCATTCCCATAATTAAGCACGCTTGTTAATACTAGTACTAGAATGTTTTAGTAGAATGTTAGTCTTATTGCTGAGCACATAGTAAGCTGGGGTCAAGAAACTAGAATGGGAATCCATGTAGAAACCAAGAGAAGGATGTGTAGACTAGACAAGGGAGTAGTATATCAGAGGAGAGACCACTACAGCAACGGCATGCCACCGCCGGCCCACCATGCGCACTCGACGGCCACCACACTTCTCGGCGTGAGGGAAGCCTCAAGCCCCACCATAGCAAGCCGAAGTAGCATAGCCATCACCACCTTCACCCATCCATGTCCCAAAAACCATTCAAATCACAAAATAGAGCAACCATAAATCATGAACTAAAAGTAATAGAAGGGAAAATTATTAGTAGAGGGACAACTCGATTCCCAGTGGCCGGCAGTGGATCCGGCCGGAGGCAGGCTGGGGTGGCCAAAGGAGCAGAGGAGGCGGTGGCCGGCTGGGCACAGGAGCTGGCAGTGAGGGAGGTGTAGGAGGTGGCAGTGCTGAGTGCAGGGGAGCTGGTCGGTGCAGGCAGAGGAGGTCGGAGGTCAGTGGCGGACCCAAGATTTTACCAAAGGGTATGCCGCACTAAAATTTTCATATGCAATTCGGTAAAACCATTTGCCAATTCAGTAAATAATTGTAAAATTTTCACCGTAATTCGGTATATAGGCACTAAATAATATGATAAGTCTTAAATTCAAGGATTAAGTTGAAAACTTGCACAAATTACAATATAAATAGTTCAAACACCATATTGATAGTCTCAAATATACATAAAAGAGACTTACAATACTACTTGTCTGACTTTTTTTGGCCTACGCTTTCTAAAGGACATGAAAGTCTCGATTATATCATCTTCATCCACTTCAAAGAAAATATCCCGCTCAATGAATGTGACTAGACAATCATCCAAAAGACTATCACCTATCTTATTTCTTAACTTTGTTTTCACTAAAACCATTGCAGAAAAAGTCCTTTCAACACTTGTTGTTGCCACTGGTAGAAGCAAAACCAATTTGAGAAGCATGTAAACCATATCATACACTTTATGCCTCTTTGTTTCAACAAGCTTAACTAAGAGATCAACAAGATTGTCTAGATCTTTGAAGCTATCAGCTTGTCTCATGTCATCAATATAATTACCAAGTTGCAATTCAAGTTTTAGCAAATAATTGCTCGAGAACTCTTTAGGGTAGAACTCAGCTAGTCTACGTACCTTCTGTGCATCGAAAGAAGCAAATGAGTTGGAAGGATTGAAGGCCGACATACAAGAGAGCAACTCCATATTAACCTCATTAAACCGATTATCTTGCTTCAAACTAAAAAGAGTCTGAACTTTGACATGGATTTGATCCGTATCGATAAAAACTAGAGGCATTCATTCAGATCCCTGATCGCTTCGAGCAAATTCTTGAGATGATCTTCATTGTCGTAGATATCCACACCAAGCTTCCTCAGTTGCCATAGCTGGCTAATTTCTTTCAACTTGTCAGCACTTGCGCTGGAAGCCTTGACATGGGACAGTACCTCCAGGTTTGTCATGTACTTGATCTGTGCAGGGATCTCGGCGGAGGAGAATGGTTCCTCAGCCCTGGTAGTGTCAGTGCTTGGAATATGACCTTTGCGACCAGCCAGTAGAGTTGTGGAGTATTAAGTTGGCTGGGCCCCAGGGTATACCGTGGCCCACCTGGCATACCCTGTGGGTTTGCCCCTGTCGGAGGTGGGCAGTGTCGAGCGGCCAGTGGAGGCCAACGCCAAGCGGGCGGCAGGAGGTTGCGTCGAAGAGAGAGAGAGAGAGGCGTAGAGGGAGTTGGCAGGAGAGCAGGAAGCCAGAGGAAAGAAATGAGGGAAGCAATGGAGAGAGGGGAAGAGAGAGAGGAAGCATAGGAGATGGGCCAGCTAGGTCCATCCAGCCGGATGGGTGGATGAGTAGAGAGATAGAGAGAGAGTAGTATTTGCATACTGTAGTATAAGGTTATATGTTATCTATTTAGCCACGCAGTAAATTTTGTTAGTAGTATTTAAATTACATAACCTTATTAATAATTATTCTTGATTATTAAACTAAAATAATTATTGTCAGTAGACTAAAATTTTACACGGTGATTTAAATAGTAATTAAGTTGAAAAACATGAAATCGGCTAGATTAATTTTGGGGACCACATGAGAATGCATCGGTATAATTTATTTTTCTATATCCATAAATTGAACCATAGTGTACATGCTAATTGCAGAAAAATATTTGTGTCCGGAGGAAGATTTTCACTTGAGAGAATCTAAAACCGAGACTTTTGATCCATAGGCAGGCAAGCATGCCTTGATCATTGAACCAGAGTAATTTTTCTTAAAAGTTATTTTTATGCTAGATTAATATCACTCCTGCATAAAATAAATTTTAAAGGAAATCATGTGTTTGATGATGATAATGATGAACACGTGCTTGAAATTAATAATGATGATAAATATCAAAAGGGTAGGCAATTGGAGAAGCCACTGTCGTACCGATAAATAATAGGTGGGTGGATGGTGCCCTGGAAAGGAATGATAGTGGTAGGTGTAGGGCCCTCTGTATATGGATATTATATAAGGATAAACCAAATTTTACTTGTGTAATAGGTCATATTTATCGTATCAGCCATGGTCTCGTTGAAGATGGGTAGAACTCAATTACCTTAGCAAGTTACTTATATACTCCATATGGGTAAGGAGTATATAATTGTGAGGATATGGTAAGACCAAAGAGGGTAAGGCCTAAGGTGCATATATTAACGCGGTGGAGTATCGGGTGAAGGCGAGTTTGACCTGATCAACGGCTATCACATAGTTAGGTAGGTGTTAGGTGATGGAAACCGCCCCAAGCCAACAACTATGACTAGCCAGGTGGAGATATAGTATACAAAAATAAGGAAAATGGCTTTATACTCTAATTTAAGCATCATATATAAGGAAATACGAGGAAACCAATGACGATTAAAGTCAAAGTAGCTATGGGTAAAGTGATACCAACCTGCGCAGGGTTTAAATCATGATTCGCGCCTGTCTCCTGGATTGGAGGCTACGGGAGCCTATCAGTGGCATTTTCTCTGAATACGAGTGATTAGTATATTTATAAATTATAATTGGACCTTTTTACCACATAAAAACTTATTTTTGAAACGATGATGAATGAAATAGAATTGTTGAGATGAGAATTGTGGACATAAAATTTCCTATTACTATTAATGCTTGCTGAGTACTTTTGTACTCATTCTTGCAAAGTCTAGAGATTTACCTAGTTCCGGCGAAGTTTACATGGAGGACAACTACCACGTGGAATAGAGGACCCAGAGTACAACGAGTACAAGATGGATGCCTCGTATGGAGGTCGGGGATGAGTAGGCGATGGCCTGGAGCCATTTCTGTGAACCCAAGCATACTAGTGTATAGTTGTCTACTTGTCTCCATTTTTGTATAATTATTAGTTATACCAATTTCTTTTCCTGGTATTGTAATATTCGGGCATAACTTGTTAAGCCCTATTTCAGACTGCATGGAATGGTATTGTAATGATGTTATACCATCTCTAATTATTATTCTGTTGCAACACTCTGATGGGCTTATTATTCACTAGAGCGGTGTTCTACCGAACAAACGAATAATAATCTATTGACTAGTGTTATTACCTCTTGGTAATAACATGGGTCATCATAACACACTACATCACTCACACTTCTCAAACCCCAACCTTAGAACACTTGACTTCAATAATAAAGCTAGGATGGTTAACAAGTAAGTCTCCATCCTAACCTATTAAATAAACAAGGCAAACCTGCCTCATCTAACCCTAATGGATACGATCCACTTAGCACAAAATGGTAAAAACTGTTAACCCACACAACACATGTTTTGCTCACACACCATACTTATACACGCTTTTCAAAGCACACAAGCCTGAATCCAATAAGTCTTTAGCCTTTGATCTAACTTGATCTTCTTAGTTTCTCCTTGACTTAAACCACTTTCCCAAGCACTCTCAAATGTCACAATTTTGATCCAAGATAGTTTCTGATATTTTGGTCAACTTACCAAAATATCTTTTATTGATCCGGTCTTAATTCTCCCTTGCAAGCAATAGCTATGCTTGCCACGTGTAGGTATATAGCTTGCCATGCGTTGGTAAGTCTTTGCTGTTATGGTTTCACTGAACCGTACCTCATTTGGCCCAACCAAGCTACAGGGTGCAACCCGTTGCTCGAGCCCCTTTCAATATTTCCTGTCTTTCTCGTGCCATGCTTGAGCTCAGCCATTTCACCCCGGCATCCTTGATCGTTCTAGATCTCAAGTTCTCTACGAGCGTAGCCCCATCCAAGCAGCCCTGCACATCCAAAGACCAAGAAATTATTTCTAGGCACAAGTTCTTCATAACTTGACCCACGTTAGTTAAAACATGCTTCATGCAATATTAATGCACTGACCTTAGTCAATCCAAATTAATCCATAACTCAGTTTCTCGAAATCCAAGAATATTCATGTACGCCGGTATACCACCCACCTAGGCCGGTACTATCGCACCCCGCAACTAGACATCTCTAGAAAAAAAACCACTGATAAGTAAACCGCGATACTACCGCTCTGCGGTATGACCGCTGCGGTCATACCGGTTTGCTTGAAAAATTCTGAAACCGATCTAGATAAAATACAATATTTGCAAAATCAAATATCTACACCCTAAAACTTACAATAATTCATCATAATACTATCATGGACATTCTCATATCGTCCTTCAACATCCTCTGCATTACTAATTTCTTCGTAAAAAATTATAAGCACACTCTACTATCTATATTTTTAGTAGTTAATCATTCTTGAAGCAATTAATTATCCGTTGTTAAGATCTATGCTTTGCCTTTATAATCATCCAAAAAGGTTGTACCACTTGAGGAATCGTGAGATGACTCAAATGTCTCTAAAAAAATGCTTGTTGGCTTGTTGCATTTGAAAAGCGATTTTTTTATATGAAATGGTTCAAGTCCTACTAGAGTGGTCTGGTTTGAGAAAATTTTAAATTAGAATTAACGAAAAAAATCAGAGTGAATCAAATATCTTAGCTAGCTATGAGCAATTGTCATATAATCGTGCAATACATATTGGACACGTTTTATGAAGATCAACTGAGAAAGCCCTCTGTAGCTAACTCAAATTCAAACGAACACACTCTTGAGCAACCAAAATGGTTAAGGGATGTGCTCTCATGCTCTCACTAAAACTCTAAAAGTGCAAAGGCACAAATTTTAACCACTAAGCTTCATATGGATCCATGAGGTGATGTACCGCGTAGCATCTTTCCCGATACGAAAAATTGCACACCTGGTGAGCAGGGTATATCTGCTACATTCAGATTCTCCAGGTTAAAGCTAACCGCATGCTCTATAACTTTTGACATATGTACAAATAAGTTACAATCACACATTTCCCCCATCAAATACATAATAACATCTCCCAAAGGCTCCCCATTCCCAGCTAGTCACTACTCACTATTACTCACACGGTCACACCTAAAAAATAATGAAACCTAGAAGGGTAAATAAAACCAAGGAAAAAGGTAACTAATTAAGAAAACAAGAAAACTTAACCAATGAGCTTGCAGTTGGTTAATTTCCCATGGCACCTTTTCCTCATGTCCAAACTCCAAAGTGAGTGCACATGCCACTACGCCAGGAACGCCGCCCCCACGGCGTCGCAGGGCGCCTTCCAGAGAGCGCCAATGCCGCCGGGGCGCGCACCGCAGCGGCGGCACCGCTCGCCGGCAGGCAGCTCGGCGACCAGCACCCGCCGGCACGACGGGCACGAGGAGTTTGTGCGCAGCCACGTGTCGACGCAGGCGGCGTGGAACCCGTGGCCGCACTGCGGCAGCACCCGCATGGCCTGGCCGTCCTCAAACTCGGCGAGACAGATGGCGCATTCGTCCGCCTCCTCCGCCTTGCTGCCGTCGGACACGTACGTGACGGTCGGGAGCGACCGCAGCACCTCCTTCTTGACGCCCCTCTTCACGGCGGCCGTGCCTAGTGGGGTCCCGGCGGTCCGGGCCCAGCGCCGCGAGCACGCGCACCGCGCGACGAGTCCGAGGCCGAGGACGCAGATGAGCGCGCATAGCAGCCCGGCGATGATGACGACCATGTCTGAGTTGAGGGAATCCTCCGGCGTGCCGGCGGCCGCCTCAAGGAGCCTTCTTGCCATGGCTGGCACTAGGAGAAATGGCGCGAGCTAAGTCGCGAGCTGTGCTGCCGACTGGTGGAGAAATAGTAGGCTAATAGCTTGGGCAGCGCGAGAAGTGTGTGCAGGAGGGGGTTGGTTTCACTTGCTTATATAGAGCTCCTGTGTGCAGCTGATTGGCGACTTTGGTCTTTGGAAAATCTGAAGAGACGAAGAACACGGGTCATAGTAGGTCAGTGGAGTGCTTTGTTTGGGGGTTGGAGCTTGAAAGTGGGTCCTCCTTTAGGGTTCTAGTAGTTCTCCACCGTTGCCCGGATAAAAATGGTACTCATAATGCTCTCCTTTAATACTTGTCTTAGCCATCTAAGGCCCTCTCATGAGTGGAGTACAAAATAAGTGAAGCAGGAGTAACATCTAATCATTCACGGCTCAAATTTGACTCAGAATATATATTTCGTAATAAGAGAAGTTTTCACGTTTTTTTAAATATTAGATTTGTTCTAGGTTCATAATTGTTTCTTATTTTTAAGTGTCTGTTTGGTTTGTACAAAACCAAAAAGGCAACAAGGGGTTGAATGGTACTGTCCAAAATTTTCTCCTAAGTATTCTTGCTTCTATTATCAAATAACTACAGAGTTATAGAGAATAAAATCCTCAGCCAAAATCTCAAAACAAATAGCTCAAGGAATCAAACTTTGCAAAACACGGAACCCTGGAGGTTGAACCGCCAATAGGTTGCTGGTACGACCTCCTGCTGGTCGGACCGCTCGGGGCAAGCCAATTGGACCGCTGGCTAGAGGTCTTGCGTTCTAGTCCAGAATCAGCCCAACGAACTCTAGAAATGGTGGAACTTCTAAAATACAAGTCCAAATGCTATAAAACTTTGCACACTCCTTACTTAAGATCTTTGGAACATATTTCATACATGGATTGAAGAAATTCATGTCAAAATTTAGACTTTTTTTGATATTGAAGCAAGATTGCACTAAAACCGGACAAAATACGAAAAATGGTGAATATAACTTACTCATGAGTAAAGGATAACCAAGATGGCTTTAGATATGTTCCCACATCTCACAACAAACAAGAATACCGAAGAAATCAAGCCAAAAAACTCTCAGATCACGAAATCACTTGGTGAGACTAAAATCATGCAAAACCAGGTTTGTTCATGAACTTGCCATCAAAGTGTCTAGATGAGTGGATATTGATTTTCAGAGAATATCTCTATTTCTTATACATCCTTAGCATAATAAGATCAAAAGGAGAGAACAGGGGAGGAAAAACCGGAGAGATCCGAGGGGGAAAAACTAACCAAATCATGAGCAAATCAATCAACATAAGATAGTCATGGAGATGGATAAAAATTGATGTATTGCTACTTGAGGATGAAGGTTTTATAGCCGCTCCACCTAGAGAATAAGATAGTACACCACAATATTCAACTTCTCTCAAATCCTAACTCTAACACTTGTGAACACCTTAGGTCTCAAGAGAGAATGGTTGGATGGTTAACTACAACTCTCCATCCCAACTTGTTAAATAGATGGGTTAACTAGCCACATCTAACTCTTAGTGGATACTATCCACTTAGCTCAATTGGGGAAAACCTGTTAACCCCACACACGTGGGTTTTAACCAACTCACCACACTTATGGGCATTTTTAAAGTGCATAAATCTGAATCCGCTAAGACCTTAACCTTGATCCATCTTGATCATCTCAAGTTCTCCTTGATATGAACTGCTCTCCCAAGCGCCACGGTTTTTCTTCAAGGTAGTTTATGGTATTTTGTGCAAACTACATAAATACACTTTTTTGACCGGGTCATCTCTTTCCAATGCAAGCAATCATCATACTTGCCATGTGTAGATACACCACTGGCTTGCTACGTATCGGTAAGTCTATCCCGCTTTGGTTTCATGAAGCACGCCTCACTTGGATGGACTAAGCCACATGATGCAACTCGCCGTTTGAACTTCTCTTCAATATTTCTCATCTTTCTCGTGTCATGTTTGAGTTCAGTCATCTCACACAGACTCCTTGATCGTGTTGGGTCTCAGCTTCTCCATGAGCGTAGCCCCAATCCTTGCCATTGACCATGTTTGGCTCTAAGCGGCCCTGCACATTCAAACACAAATAAATTATTTTCGGACATAAGTTCTTCGCAACTTGACCCACATTAGTAGTAACATATCTCATACAACCTATATCCACTGATCTAGGTTGACACAACTCATCCCGAGCCTCAAATTTCCCAAAACACATAACATGGCTGAAGTTTCACTGCCCAGTCGGTCCGACCAGACCTCATTGCCGATCAAATCGCTGACGGCTAGTGGTTTGAGCTGTTAAAGCACACTGGTCTAACCGATGGGAATTTCTGGTCAAACCGCCCCCTTAAAGCTAGCCAGACCGCCCTGCTTGAAAACGTCTAGAGAATTCTGACAAAATGCAAATTCAAATTTTCGACATTTCCAAATTGCAATGGTTCATCACATCATAATGTAGGATCCTCTCATATGGTCCTTCAGTTTGTTACCATAAGTTGTCACACTTGAGTTAGACAACTTTGACTTTCGTAAGTTGGTGTTTGTTTCTTCACGAGACTTGTGGCATACCATATTTTCTTATCCCTATGCCCCACGTCATTGACATACTAGCCACGTAGGCGTGGCGCCACACCACGTAAGCCACCGTGTGGACCGAAGTAAAAGAGGCGAAAATTGGCAGAAAAAAGAAAGTGTAGGTTTTTTCCGCAAAAAATCGAGGGCATTTTCGCAATAAAAGGAGAGTGGAGGGGCTTTTTCGCAAAAAACGAGGGCCTTTTGTAACATCCTGAAATTTCAAGTGCTCAAAAATAGGGAGGTTTTAAAATTTTTCTTGCATTTTGCTAGCGCTCAAGTTTCATCTGAGTATCTATTGAAATCTTTTTCAATTTTGTGCCTAGATATTTGAACCAAGATTTAAATTAAAAGTTCAAAAATTGAAATCAATAATCTTAAACTCAAAATAGAAATTTAAATTAAAGATTCAAATTTTAAAATGTGGGCCTAGCCCTTTTTCCTTCTCTCTATTTTTCTCTCTTTTCTTTTTCACCCCCTTTCTCCCTCTGTTGCTGGGCCCGGCGCCTCCTCCCTCTCTCTGCTCCCTCCTCCTCGCAGCTTTCTTCCCCGCATGCGCCAGTCAAAGCCGACGGCTTCTGCTGCTGCTTGCGTCATCTCGGTCCCACGCCAACTGCTCCCATCAACGCACATCGCTGCTCTCGCGTCACCATGCCCTGCGCACCAGCTCCAGTCGCCTCCGCCGCCATCGCCCCGTGCGCACGCCGCCGACCATGCCGCAGTCCCGTCGCCCTGTACACCAGTCGCCGGCAACAGCTCCGCCACAGTGCATCCCCCACGGCTATAAGAAGTTTTCCCGCCTCCCATTGCTCCCCGCGCCACTCCCCTTCCTCCCCTACCCCCCTTCTTCCTCTTCCACGTGAGCTGCCATTGCCGCCGCCGTGCTCCCATGCGATTCCGGCTGTCCATTGAAGCTCCAGCCGAGGCGGTCGTGTCACGGCGTGTCACCACTCCCCATCGACCTCCCCTCTGAGCCAATTGGAATTTCACGCATCGTAGCTCGCCGCACGGCCGTTTTCCCCAAAATCGGCCGTCGCCGCCATTATCGCCGCCCACTGCACCTCGGTGGATCTCCTTCCAATTCGTTATGATGGGAGCACCACCTCGGCGTCCTGATGCCATCCCGAGCGTCGACCGAAGCTCCCGCCGCCTGTGCGTCGCCGGCACCGCGCGCCACCGCCGCCCGACCCCGGCCTCCGTCGCCAGCCTTCCTCGGCGCATTTCCCGCCCCGCAAACCCAATGGTGAGCCTCCCCTTTACTCACTAATGCTTGTGCCCATGCCAAATTTTGTCTCCTTTCCCCGCCGGCGCCGCCGTCCCCTTTCACCCCCGTCTCCGGCCGCTCATGTCGGCGCTGGCCACTCCTGATGCCACCACGACCCGAGCTAGCGCCTTCAGAAGCTTCCTCGTCCTCTGCGGAACCCATCTTGGCGGCCGCCCCAGCCTCCCCGGCCACCCCTCGCCGACGCCACCGCCGCCCAGTTGCGCCGGCTGTTTCCTCTGTTTTGCCATGGCTCCCACGATACCTCTTCTGCTTTGCTCCCCCTTTGTTAGTCGTGAAACACCCGTCGCCCAGTTGGTTGCCAGCGCCAGCCCTTGCACTCCTTTGCCAGAGGTCCCAAGTTCGATTCCGGCTGACCGCAAATGTCCACCCGTATTTTTATTTTCATTTTTGTAGTTCATATTAATCAATAAAAATTAAGGAAAAATCAGGAATTAATCCATAAGTGACGCTAAAATTTATTAGAGTATAAATAAGCTTTGTAAATGTCTAATCATGGATTAATTATTATATGTGCCTTTAACCCTTATGTTAAAGCTAATGAAATTTAATTAGGAGGTAAATAGGATTCTTTGAGATTTAAAATTTGATTAGTTCATATATAAGTACTCATGTAGTTTGAAGCATTTAATTAGAACCTGGATACTAATTAAAGGCAAGATGGGTAAATTTACTATAAATCTTGCTCAAGCGCATGCTCTCCTAAAATGATGATTTAACAATTTAACAAAACCTTCCAAAACAATATATATGTATATGAATCATAAGACCTTGCATATTAGAAAGGACCATAGAATTAACCACTAAATGGTTTATAACTATAACTGATATCTAAATGTTAGAAAATTGTGAGAACCACTCTTTGAATAGTGATTAGTGACGTAAGTATTAAACCACTAGCATTTAGACTGTAAAACCCAAATTAAGTTAAGTGTAGTGTTGCATATAATTGACTAAGACGTTACATATACACAGTAGGCCATAGTAAAAACAGAATCACGTAGCTTCACAAAAATTAATGAAGCAATACGCCAACACCGTTTAAAAAGAAACAACTATTTAAGTTAGAAGGTCATGGATTGTAATATAATCCCCAATCCTTGGTATATCGCCGGTAAATAAATCTCAATGCTAGATTTAGTTACTAATGGCAGAAAACTAAGAAGTTGGTATTTGGATTAAACAATCCACGTAAAATGACTATGGATGAATATTGAAGTATGCCTGTAGAATATATGATAAAAGCTATTGGCGCAACAGAAGCGTTAAATGAATTAGGAGATACAAAAGTTAACCATCTAAAGTATGACTATCGTTTCTATATCTTTAAAAGGTCACACTACTATACAGTTACTAAAATATAATAGCCCTAGGACGTCGTACATTGAAATGACCTAACTAATATACAAACATTCCAAAGTAAACACCTAATCAATAACAACGAATAATTAGGGTTGCATAAAATGCCACATATCAAATTCAGTGTTACGAAGATACATAAAATAGGATAATGGGATTATTAAAGTTTTAAATTTTAAATTAATTACCATATATGAATAAATAATGAGCATTTGCTATTTATCTTAATCCAGTTGATAAGTAAAGGCATATATAAGAAATTATTCTAAAACTTAATAAAGGTATGCAAGTGTTATAATACTTTTGACTAAAAGATTTATAGAGTAAGTACAGATCTCATCCATCAATCCAGTTTGCCTTTACCATAACCTAAGTTGCAAGGAATACATACCCTAAAAATAAAATTATACGCTAAACTCCTACGCCAGCCTATAGGTCTAATCCGACTCATGGAACTTCCTTGATAAATACAAAAGTAATAAAAGAGATTATTAGTAAAAAGATCGAACCTCGCCTTTCTCCAACCAGCTATGTTTGGCCACTTCTTTTCCAAAGCAAATAATTCCTGTAGATACTTCTTCACTTTGATCTCTTATTGTTCTAAAATTTTTCCTCACGGTAAAGCTATTTATATAGCTCGTTCTCTTGCTCAAATCCAGCTACCACTGTGTTGGCAACACATTAAACCGAATCATCCTTCTATTCTCAAATCGTAATAAATGTATAAATTAAATTAAATCGGGCATTTAAAGTATTTGGATTTATTTGGATCTCTTGAGTTATTTGCTTTTATTTGGATTCAGTCGCTTATCGCGTAATTAGAGATTGGGGTTCTGAAGAATCAAAGGATCAAGCGAAGCCGAGATCGAGGTGAGGATAAGGAACAGAAGTTCAGGACCATCGCATGGACCATCGCATGAGAGAGCTTCGAGTGAGCTCAAGACTGCGATAAACCGCGCAAGGCGAGTCAATACTTTGATCATGTTGAACCTACATTTTCAATAAATTATTTTGTTTAAATTATCAAATTGCATGCTGTTATTTTATATGCAAATACATGTTTAATTTAGAATTCTAGCTAAATGCCTATTATCTAACTTGATTAATATTGCCCCTCCTTTGAAATATTTGAACATGAGAACCTTGTCGCCCTAGCAAAATTATAATATTAATCTTTTGAAAATAAGTCCATAATTATATGACATGCTTAGTTTTGCTTAGATACTTGTGGGAGTAAGAACATCCAAGCATCACTTTAATCATGAGAAAATGTGGTTGGGCAGTCATGGTGGTAATGACTGGTATATGTTGGATATGGTTATTTTACATTCCCAAAAACCTCAAATTGCTTAATTATCTGGGCGGATGGTTCGGGGGTATGGTGCTGGGTGCACGAGAGTGTGGTTTGTGGTAGCACCGCCCAGATAACGCTAAGGACTGAATCTTGTCATGACCTCCTATGTAAAACAAGTACAACCACAAGTCTGTAAAGTACAACTTGGCTTAATAGATTTACCGGACCCCGAAAGTCATCATCATCGGTGGAGGAGAAGTGGTGGTGCAAGTAGCGATTCTGGGTGACGGCTTGAATGGGACACTCTTTGTGAGTGACGTTCTTCTGCGGCGTGCTAGCAGTACGGGGAGTCAGCTGCTAGGCGCATAGGAGGGGAACATCCCGCACAACGTATGGGACCCACCGCAAGTGGGATTGGCCCATCGGGTGAGATGATGGACGGGGCGAGGTACTTTGAACGGTTACTGTGATGGTTGGCTCAACCGCATGACTAAGGAATCGTGCGGGGCAACGAGTAAACTGTCTCTTGTGGGTAAAGTGTGCAAACTCTGCAGAGCCAAAACTATTCGAATAGCCGTGCCCACGGTCAAGGGCGGACATGGGAACTTAACTAGATATAGTTCTATTTAAAAATGTTTGGAAAATGGGAATGGAAAAGTGGAGGGCAGTGGAAAGCCCTGATTTGAGTTGTCCTGGGTGTCGTCCCAGTGGTAAGTTAAGCGGCTATAACGCTGAAAGATGTCAAACGGTGTGATGCCATATGTATGGAAAAATTATGGTGATGTTAGGCATATGGTGTGATGCCATATGTATGGAAAATCATGTTAATATTCCTTGAACATTATGTTTTGTTCCAAAACTGCTAGGTCTCAGGAAATTTTATGTATTGTATTTCAAATAGTGGCATTTCTATTCCTACAAAATAAAATATGGAAAGAATAAGCAGGGTCGGGAGTAAAGGAAATAGATGGTTGTAGTGTGCACATAAAGGTATTGGTGGATTCATGTCGATCATAAATAGGAAATGATAGTATGGGTTCTAGGAGAAATAAACTGGTGGAGTCTAGCTGAATAGACAGGCTAAATAGATGATCTAATTGAATTTTAGGGAATTTGGAGGAGTAATACAAGTATTGGATTATAGTTCCTGATTAGTGATTTACTTGGTGGGAGGATACTAGTGGATCGTAGAATTAATCAACGATATTCTTGGTGGATATATAATGGAATCGTAGAATTGATCAATGATATTCTTGGTGGATATATAATATTGAATCGTAGGCTTGATCAATGACATTCTTGGTGGATTTGAATCAATAATAAAAAGGATTGGATTGTTAGAAAATCTTGATGAGGATGTTCGGTGGATTAATTAGGTGACGTCACTCGCTGTTTGGAGTTTTAGACAGCAATCAATATAAAATGTGTGTAGTCGGTGGATCATTTAAATGATGTCACTCGTTGTTTGGAGTCTTAGACAACAACCATTACAGAAAGAATATGATCGGTGGATTGAATAGAGGATGACACATGCTGTTTGGAGTTTAGACAGCACTCAATAAAGAAAGTGTAATTTCGGTGGATTAAGTCAATTATGGCAATCGCTGTTGGGAGTCTTAGACAGCGGCTAATAATGAGAGTGAATCTTTGGTGGATTAAGTCAATGATGTCAATCGCGGTGAGGAGTTTTTAGGTTGCAAATACAACAATATGATTAAATAACAGAAATGCTACTAAAAGCGATTTTGGCAAATAAAACATCCCGAGCCTCTCCTTTGTTAAGCCATGCATACTATTTAATTGCATTCTGTGTATTGGCTCGCGGAGCACGGGGTCGGAGTGCTCATGCTCGCTTTTGCGACAAAAATACAGAATCAGAAATCAAATCACCTCGCCTCAGCAACAAGATTGGACAAGCTGGCAAAGAAGATGAAGATGTCAAGAGCTAGGTCGCGCACCTCCAGTTGGCTGCCTGTGGGCATGTCCTGAAGGTCCCACCTGTGTGCTTCGTTCTTCCACTGCTGCAATTTATTGATTTCGGCCTAATCGGCCCATGAGTAAGTCTACCATTATATTTACGCTTCCGCTTGATATATACTTTTGATATTCAGAACTGTAATCTGTGAGCACTATCTACTGATCCAGGGAATAGTGCGGTGGAATCACAGAGGATTCCAGATTGTATAATCTGGGCTCCGACACCTTTTCAGAAGAAATAAGGGCCTGTTCATAATTACAGGAAACCGCGGGTTGCTACCGAGCAAAAAAAGTTTGTAGGGGCTTTTTCGCAAAAATCCAGGGACCTTTTTGTAAAAATTGTGGACCTAAATGTAATTACCAAATCTTTGCGGGCTTTTTCGCGGAGGCTGACACGTGGACATCCCCTCCGGCCGGAGAGTCCGCGGGGTGTAATATATATAGTATTTGTTTTTGCCAAATGTTGCCACCCTTGTGTTGAACCATTCGCTTGCCATAAAAACACTGGTTTGCCGCACTTTTGGCACAAAATTATGTTAACGTGTGGCAAACAACCAAACATGTTCTAAATTAACGGCACAAACTAGATGATTTTATCTTTTTTCTTAGAATTTCTAGCATTTTTTTCTCAGCAACTATAAACCACCAGTCGTCCATTTTTGGTATGTAGTAGATTGATTGATAGATCAAAGTAGTACCTTGGAGAAAATAAAAGGTTAAATATTTTCCAGTTGTCTCGTGAGTGAGCATATATCCACTTCCAACTAAGAGCTAAACTCAGAGTCACTCATCCCTCGCAGCCAATGAAACACTTCTGCTAGAAAAGGGTTACGAAGAAGGGACAGATGGCCTTGTTTGGAGTGGAGAGCCACATGAACAGCCCTTTGTTCTGGTACAGAGACTTTCGGTGTTTCTTGCTACCTGTCACTCAGCTATAGCCCCCTACATGTTCTGCTGTATTGACTTGTGTGCTGAGCCAGTGCTCACGTTTATAGCCCACCTCTTCACCTCCGTTCTTTAGATTCGTACGTACGCATGGTAGGCGCAGCCGCGCGGGTCGAAACTAGAGACGTATGCAGAAGACATGTAATCTCCGAAAGCGCGGCTCGCATAGAAACATTGCTGTTTCCATGACAAAATACCTATCTGCAATGCGCTACTCAACGTGTAGATTTCACAGGCTAGACATGCATGATGAAAGTATTTTACATGTGCGATGTGTCCATGTATAGTGATTCTGCGATTTGAGAGCGTCACTTTTCAAGTCTAAAGCCACACGTTCTGGTTACTGTTGGAGCGAGAGCAAAAGCAGTACCTCCTTTCTCTCGGTTGCAGCCCAAAAAGATCTTGTGGCCAAGAAACAGAGGCACAAAACTAAACATCTGCAACGCCAAGACAGATTTTTCGCCTAAATCGACCAAATTATGCCTTTTTCTCTCGAGGACATAGAAGGATGGATTTCAATAAACCGATATACTGCGAACGATCAGTTAAACAAGGTATTGCAAACTGCTAACGACGTACAAAATTGCAAAAAAGCTGAATTCGTCTCAAAGGAATTGAGGACCATGCCACCTGAAAAACCATTACCACTACAAGGCAATCACTTCAGATTTTTACAAAAAGATGAACGAACAGTCCAATTCAATAGAGAAGGACTAGCCATGAAAAGAAGATTAGAGAAGGACTAGCCATGAAAAGAAGATTAGAGAAGGACTAAAGGTGCGATCCACTGCCATATAAGTGCATACATGCCTTAGTTGTGCCTTTCTTCTTGGATGGTTGGATTACGATTCCTGTGGTTAAAGCTATATTTAGACCGTACACATGATGGCATGGTATTCCACCAAGATTTATTCCAAGGGACCGATTAGCCTGCACATAGCATGGTACATTGATTTCGGCCAGATTCCGCTTGAAAGGCACATTGCATGCTGCACACCAGACTACCGGAAAAGAACTTTGCACGGGCTTAAAGCGCAACTTGCATAAGTGGTTGCTCTTCAGACACAAACATGCAGGCCGGCTAGCTTCCTGATCCCAGTGGAACGACGGCCGAGAAGACCTTCCAGCGTTTGTTTCGCCGGACTTCCTCGGCTTCGCCGGATTTAGGAGAAAATGGCGTTGATCATGCTGCCGACGTTGCTGCTAGAGCGAGCCTCTCGCATTAGTACTGATCGGTTTCAGCACGGATGGAGGATCAACAGTTGAACACTTTCCATGGTGCAGCACGTCCCACTTAGTAGTGCTCCTATACTTTTCCCTCTCACAAGAGTAGTATTAACCTTAAAGTATATAAAAAGATAAGTAACATTCATTCATCGTACTTTAAAAATTATATAAATCAATATTAAAGAAAGCATAAAAACATCTCTTAGAATTAAAACATTTGCAAAACGAACTTTCAGAAAAAGGTGCTAATAAGTGCAACTTTAGATCGAAGGTGATCATGACAGAAAAAGCGTGAGCTTCAAACATGACAAAGAATCTTAGGTAAGACCCTGGTTTTCTGATAAGATCTGTCTAAGTGGATGGTATGGTCGGGCGATATTTTTCTCTTTTTTTGCCATAGAAGCTACTACCATCTGAACCAATTGAATGCCCCTGGTGAAAGCTGATAGCTCGGGAGAAAAGATTTGTTCCTGAGGAGTAGGCCTTGGCTATTAGCAATGCAGGGGAGCTGACTTGGTGTTTAAAGAAGTTGGAAATTAATATAAATATCTGATTTTTTTGAAATGATTTTTTTATTCCTCTCATGCTCGTCTTATTTCGAGGATAAGGCAGGGGACACACTCCTATCACACACCTCACTCTTGTCTCGTGCACATATCTCTCTATCACTTTCCCAACTCACACCTCCTCCTTCTAAAAGCCACTTCTTTTAGCTACTATTATTTATTTTCAGCTATTAACTACAACCAAAAGCCATCAAACTTTGTAAACGTTTTTCCTACTTTAATTGATTGGCAGAGCTTTGCAAATTTTTTAAATAATAAAATTTTTATTTAGAATTATAAAAATATACCTACGAATTGATTTTTTGCACTTTTAACCCCTGCGCCGCCCAACGGTTGGGCGACTTGACCACGTCGCCCAACGGTTAGGCGATTACTCCTCTAGTCGCCCAACGGTTGGGAGAGGGAATGAAGTAGAGGAGAGCAACTCGAGAGAGAGAGAGAGAGAGAGAGAGAGAGAGAGAGAGAGAGAGTGAAGGAGAGGAGCTCGGGAGGAGGAGAAAAGTTCGTGAGGGTAGAGATGAAGACGAAAATAGTTTTTTGATAAGAAAAACTGTCTTCGTGTGAAGGTAATAGCCTTATCCGTTCTTGTTCTTATCTGAATGTAGGCAACATGTTGCTACGTATTTATTTAGCGTGTGTATAATGCACATCCACGCCACCTTATGCAAATAGTAATTTTCTCATTGCAATGTGCTTCTCAAATTTTTTGCCAATAAAAACGACATCATGTTACATGCTTTAGAAGATTGAACATAACTGCATACAACAGGGGAGAATATCGTGGTACAAGCTTCTCCGGATGTGGCTACTGGTAGAAGGTGTCTCGCGCTACCCACATGGAGTGTTGCAGAGGGGGCGCCGTGAACGTGGCTAGCCATCATTGTAGTGACACGAACATTTGCAACTAGGGTTCGTGTGGCAGCATGTGGGATCATAGTAACTTTCTATGTTGACGACCTCCTCATTGCTCCTCTCGCGCTGCATTTGTAGGCGGATGTCATCGTTCTTCTAATTGAGATTGTCAATTTGCGCCTCTAACTCTAAGATTTAGTTTCACAATGTATCCATATACGTCACAATATGGCGTTCATGGGGAGAATCAATCCAGCAAACAAACTCACATTTCACCATCTGCTGGAAAGAAGGGTTAATATAGAAACTCTATTAGCAGTAATAGAAAATAAATTATTGGCTACTTGTACACCAGAGTGTGAGCATCGGAAGAAACGTCGTCTGTTATTGAAATGGCCATCCACAACATGCACGACCGCGTCCTCTCTGTGTCTACATTTTAGCCATACCGATTGAGCACGCTTGTTTGGCATCAAGCGGTGGTTAGGACCGAAGTCCTCCCTCCTATCCGCGGAAGGTCTTACGTTGGCGACCTCGATTGGACTGGGCCCCGGCATCTGCCATTGTATGTTACTATAGAATGGAGAAAGTTCTTCTTTCCACGGTTGGAAGGGCGTGGAAAGGTCGAGTGCTCCTACTTTCGGAGCATGGGGCTTGCATTTTATAGCCTGTGGAGCAGCTTTGTGCAGTGAGTAGACCAAATGGGACAGTTTTGCAAAGTGATTAGACCTGGGGGCTAGCTTTACATAGTGACAAGACCAACTGAGTCAGCTTTGAGCAATGACTACACCAGACGGGCCAGCCTTACACAGTGACAAGACCAGACGGGCCAGCCTTGCACAGTGATAAGACCAAAAGGGACAGCCTTTCACAACAAGAAGACCAAACATGGCAGCTTTAAGCAGTGACTAGACCACACAGGGTAACTTTGTGCAGTGAGTACACTAGATGGGGGCAACTTGTGCAGTGACTAGATAGGACGGGCCAGCTTTGCATAGTGACAAGACCAAATAGAGCAGCTTTACACAGTGACTAGACCACATGGGCCAGCTTTACGCAGTGAGTACATCGGATGGGGTAGCTTTGTGCAGTGACTACACTAGACGGGTTAGCCTTGCATAGTGACATGATGCTACGCTGGTCCATGAATTGGCCAGCGTGCAAAGCAGGAAGTGATAATACTCCGTAAAGTACGACGTGATAACACTTTGCCTCGCCAGCTTTTCAGATCAACATGATAATACTATACCTTCTCAGCTTTTTAGACAGTAAAGACAGAACTATGCAAAGCAAGGCGTGACAGCTCCCTGCAATGTAAGACATGACAACACTCTGCCTCGCCAGCAACTTTTCGGAAAGACAAGACAACACTCTGTCTCACAGGTTACTCACATGAAATTAATCATACCATACCAACCCTTTCGCATATAAAAGAAGGTGGAAGAAATCTAGGAGAAAACACTACACAACTAAACCGAACACTACAACAGAGTTTGCTTCACCACGTTGACAAGAGGCAGAAAAAACAATGGAACAAGATGATGAAGCAACGGAAGGAGACCCGCGAACTAACAAGATCTGTTACGGCCTGCGACAATCAAGCAAATAAGCAAAGCGTACCAGGTGGTCACCTTCCCGCAATGACGCCCCCGTAGCAGCAATCCCATCCTGAACGTTTCAACCGATCGTTCGCCGCAACACTAGCCCGAGGGGGAGACACTGCTCCTTCTTTGGTGCAGGGACTCATGCAAGTTATTCAAATCTAAGCAGCGGCTCAGTCTGGGCATACGTTACTAAGGTTACACAAACTACTCCTGTGACTATCTCGACCCCCGTTGGGACATGAGCAGCTATTGGCAACCGGTAAGGACTAGTTACAGTGTGTTTCCCTACTATTTCTCTTTCAAAGTACATACTAACAACTTTTCCTGTCTACCCGTAGTCCTCAGAACCACTATGTTTCTACCGTAAGTGGATCGACTTAGAGATCCACCCACATAACCAGTGGAATCTCGACTAGCAGGAATGGGATATCAAAAGGGCATGCGATATTCTAGAGGAGTAGCACCACAACGATGAGCAAACCCAACGTATATGTCGGGAGACGAAAACTCATTTCTAGATGTGCACAACTCATTTCTAGATGTGCACGCGCAGAGAGCGCAAGAAAAAGGGCCGGGTGCGCTGTAGCAACCGTGTGTGGCAGATCGGGTTCGGGGCGGGGTTCAAGTGCAACAGCGTGGTCTGGCGTGCGCTCCGCGACGTGCCGGCCATGTCGGTTGCCGGTGATAAGCAACAGAACGGGTGTAACCCCCGGGTGGACAGCGTGGAGAGCTACCGGGAAACGGCATACATAACTTCACTTCGATGAGGAAATATGAAAAGTTCGTACCAGATAATTGTTCTATGCAATGAAATAACCGTAGGAACATTAGTCCAAGGTCCCTAAATTATTGTGCAATATCCTAAAAATTGAAACAAAACCAATTTTATAGTAGTTTTTTTTAGGTGAAGACATGCATGCACGGTGCACCCCTCAGTTGAGATCAAGTACAGATCGGCAGTCTTTAGGATAATTCACAACTACATGTAGACCTTGGACTAATGTCAGACCGTTTCATTGCATAGAATAATTAGCTGGTACGAACTTTTGATTGGAGCTTTCCTATTTCCTCGCCAGAGTGAAGCTAAGTACCAAACTAAAATTGTTTTCATTGGTTCTAGTTTCATTAATAAATGGAACTGGGGTGGGAACACCCTTTGTTTCTAAAATTATATTCACAAACTATAATGTGTCGATAATGTTATATAATGTCATGTTAAAAAAACTGTCTTCCTTCTTTTGACGTTTACTTTAGGATTAGAGTACGTATTATGGTCCCCTAAAAAAATTAAGTTTACTTTTGTCGCATTGGCTAGGAGTACATGGAACGGATAAAGTATGGTGGTGCAATCTTTTTCTTTAAGAAAATTATCTGGTTTATATTAATTATACAGTGGTTTATATTAATTATACAGCAGGAGCGGTCCTCATGTCATGGGTGTTCAGCCAAACACCTATTATTTTTTACAAAAATACAATATACACTAGGTATATTATATTATATTATATATATATATATACTCTTAATTGAGCTAAAATGCTACTCTCTTTGTACAAATTTATAAGGCGTATTTTCTCTTGACACATAGATCAAAGAAATAGTAAAAATGACTATATTACCCATAATTATTATCTCTAAGCACTATATTCAATACATACATATAGATAATAGCAAGTAAAAATGCATATTTATTAGAGGTATAAAGAAAACATCACACTAATTTCACATTGAAATATGAAATATGCCTTATATTTATAAACAAAACCATTCAAAAATACGCCTTATAAACTTAAATGAGGAGCATATATTTGTACCAAAAATATAAATAAGTCCAATCCAACTCATACCTCCCTCTCGCAGCCCACTAGAGCTCCCTCTACATCCACTAAACCCACCAAAACCCAAATTCTCCAATGCCCTAACCAGCCACCCAAGTCTTAATCCTAATTGGCTCATTTATCTCTCTCTCTCTCTAAACGCGGAGACAGTACGCACGAGGGAGCTAGCCAGACAGGAGGCACAAGGTAGTGCAACAGTAGCGCGAGCCCACAAGGAAGTCGGCCAAACGAGAGCCAAGGAAAGGGAGAGGGAAAGCGTGGCGTGTAGTGGCGACTGGCAACGATGAGCTAGCGAGAAGGCAAACCAATTCCTAAATCAGGGCCACATGTGCGCTCTAGGAGTGAAGTGAGGGCGCGAGACGATGCAGGTGAGTAGGAAAGTGACGCACCGAATTGGGTGATGACATGGTGAGTAGGGATGTATGAAACGCACAGCGTTGTAGCGAGATCTCATTCCCAGGTGAGTTGCGCTCGGTCTCCACTCTCCCTCCCAATTCTGAAATCGACAAATCTCAAATAGTACATTGAATGATTGTGCCTTTGTGAAATGTTGATCGTAGAACCTTCAAAAATGAAAAAGATGTTTACAAATTTGTAATCTTTGTAGATAGTATTGGTTAGATTAACATAATAAAGGAAATTTCTTGAACTTTCAAATTGGTTAGCGTAAAAAGTTTGAATAAGTTAGCAAGGTGATTCTAATGAACAATGAAATGATTGTCCCCAAAATTGCATGAAGGGTAGTAGAGTTAAAATTGTATTTTGCTTAATTATTTTGTAATTATTCTATATTATTTTGAGATGTTTTTAGTTAGAACAATTTGTACTTCGATTTTTTCACCGAGGACCTTTCCTTTTTTCCTTTGAGCAATATTTTATTAACTCCAAATACCCATACCAAAAATCCTAGATCCGCCTCCGTAATACAGTGTGTTGAAGTGATTAATGACCTTTTACACTAAAATATGTACTAAGTTGGATCAAGGTAACTTGGGAACGTACGTCTAAAATTCTCTGGATAAAATCTACATGATATAATGAAAATAATAAATTTACTTTTTTATTTGAACATGTAATTTTCAAGAAGCAAAATTGTAAATAATTTATAGTAGCATGAGAGACATGTCAAATTTTAAATTTCACCTGCCAACCGTAACATAGACTATCAGAGTGCTACCATATCTCTCTGGTTGATGACGAGAGTTTGATTCCTACCGATTTGAAGACAAAAAGAGTTTGATTCTCACCAACCATAGGTTGGGTATATTATTTACGCGGATTTTCCACTATTATTTTTCAAGATATGAGCCAATAACATATGGGTTGTGAGCCTTAAGATGACTATGATAACCAATTATTCCTACCATCTAAAAAAAAGTTTTATCGAATATGATAGACAAGCTTATTAGTATCTTCTCCCAAATTGGCACAGAGCAAGTACTACATATTTCCATTTCTTTCATAGTGCTTTCCAAGTTTTCCCCAGTTAGCTCTGACTTAACTGGGATCCAACTTTAAGAATTAGTGTGATCAAAACACTTAAGAAACAAAGATTCTGTAGATGATTTCAATTTTTTTTGTGGGTCAATTTCCGGGTCAAGAGAGCCCATATCTTAGCAATGTCCCTAGGGCTTGAGCGGTGCAGTGCGACCTGCAAGCATTACCATGGGTGATAGGCTGGTAAGTGGTAACCATTCAGTGCTGACGCTTTCAAGCTTAAACTTGGAACGTTCCCGTGGTTGGAGCGCTTGTCACCAGCCAAAACCTTGAGTTCGTTATACAACTTAAGATTCACTCCATTGCTCACGATGAAGTTCATTTTATCGGAGTAGTTGTACAGTGTGTAACAATATTATTTTCACTGTCAAAGAAGACTATACATACAAGGTTTCTGTAAATCTGCAACAAGTGGGATTTAACTAGTGTAATAACTTACCTACCAATGTCGAGATCCCCTCTGGTAGCTTCCCTCAACTGTGTCTCTTGCAGTACTTATTACGCAGATAAAACTTCTACCAATTGATGCAATTTAAAAGTTTGCATATATGATATATGGTTGCAATTCCAGATCAACAAACATCTTAGAACCAAAAAGGTAAGAACTGCATAGAAAAAAAAAGGAGAGAGCCGAAAATAGCTTGCGCCTTAACCATGGTTAATTTTCCAAAGATGAGATGCATAACGTTAGTGAAGGCATCAAAGTGGCAGAGTTGATCACGCACCATTTTTTTTCCTGAAAGACAACAGAATTGCATGTGAGTTTGCTGTCCAGTACTATTCTAGTGGACAGTGCCTTCCAACCAATTTAAACTAGTTATTTTATCTATACTATTATAGAATAGAGCTCCTAAGTCTAACTTACACTAACAACTGTCGACCACTAGCGCCCATTAGGGTAGTCCAGTAGTGACAACATAACTACGAGACTACAATGAACAGAAGGAATAATAACGCACCAAACCAACCTTTCAAGTATTTTTCTTTCCGACAATTATGCTCAGAAGTTGACACGTTTTGCAACATTATACTGTTTGCCTCCCAAAAGCATGTCTCACTGGTTTAGTAATGAAAGACTGCAAAAAGAATCCAAATATAATTAGACACATCATCAAGAGAAAGAAAAACGTCCTTGAGCAGAAGACCAAGGGTGCTTCATTTACTCACATAACATTTTTGGTAAACACACGCGCGCACGCGCGCGCACACACACACACACATATCAAACTCAATACCAAGATAGCATCACACCTGCAGTTTTGTGGTACCCTCCATGACAATGCCCCAAATCTTTTTAAGCTTGGCGGCATAGACATGTAATTCCTCCAGTCTTCCATCATGATTCTTAGATCATGAAGTTTGCTCTGCAATCCAATGCAACAATTTGCATGCATAGTGCGAACCTTTTTCAAATCTCTGCTTGGCTCACAAATGCCACCAAAGTATGTTGTACTTAAGAACTTAATTGTCAATCCAATATCCGTAATGTAAGGATCGCGTTTTATAAAATTAAGTACGTCCTGATCATGATAACCAGGATATTTCAGTCGGGAAGAGTACCAAAACTTGTAGAACTCTATACTTTGATTGTTCGACTTCACATAGTTGAATCCTCCATTAGCTATGTTTCTCAAGTCAGTTGCATTGCCTACGTAGTGATCACATGCAATCTGAAAATCTCCATCAGGATAGAAATATGGAAATGGATTGCGGAACCACATGATGTCTGCATCCTAAAACACAGATAAAGAAATTTTATATCAAGTGAGACTACCAAGCAACTCTATTTGACATGTTCATGTTCACTAAAGTTTCAAGGAAAACATACATTGCATTCTCATTAGTGCGAAGGTGAATATTCATGCATTAGAATGGGAAATAGATTAAAAATACAAATTTACCGAGAAAATGAAGCTGTAACCCTTTTCAAGAACTAGCCGCAAGAAATCCAATCTTTTCCACATCATCTTCAGATACCCAGCAGTCAAAAACCTCTTCTCTTGAGAAAAGTCCACATCGTCGGTTACAAGAGCAAAACAGTAGGGATGAATCTTAATACATCTTTTATATGCTTTCCAATCAAATGCTATTATCACAAGGTGTTTCAAGAGTGAACTTGTCCCAACACCACGACGGAAACTATCAATGAAAAGATCTATGACTGAGCCTGGAGAAGCCCATGCAGCATTCAGTGTCGTTAATATAATGGTCTTGTTGTCCATAGATGCCTCTCGTAGAACAAGCTCAAGTTTGAGGTCCTCACTGCCCTACAAAGATTATTATATCGACACACACAGTTATAAGTTCTGCTTCATGAATCAACTTGATAGCATATCAACTGCGTGTTAACATGAAACAAGTTTCATCCACTAAGCATAATACTAAGAAACAAACGCATCAGGTACCTAAAAGTCTGAAAATTTCAAATAAAACAATACAAATGCCAAGAAAAAGTAAAATATTGGTTATCAATAGTTTGCCTATTAGCAACAACAAGAAAGTTTGACTTTTGCACCAGGAAATGTAAACACAAAGATAAGCATTTGACATATTGTTTATTCCACTCAAGTTGTACAGATATCGAAGTAAGAAATAGGCTTAGAAGACTCATGATGACATACAAATCAGCTGCTATAAGTGCATTCATCCACTCCTTATGGTGTGTAGATTTTAACATCCAAAACCATGGCCATCAAATTGAATTGCTTGATCCCAAAGGGAAACCTCCATTATAACACTATATCGGGTTTAGGACAAAGCAATTTCTTGATCTTAAAGGAAAAATGAACAAAATCAAGAATATTAAGCACACAGTTCAGGGTTCCAATAACAAAACAAAAGAAGCCTGGGAAAAAAATCATGCTAACGCCAGTCATTTCACTAATCATATCAGCAGAATCGCTACGTCAGGCACTGGCAGACGAGAAATTAACAACATTGCAGAGTAGGAGGAAGGAAGCGGACCAGATCGCCGGCGACCATGGGATCGAGGCCGCCGTCCTCCTCGGGGACCATAACCAGAGGACGCGGCGGCTCGCCCTCCCACCAGGGCCGGAGATCCCAGGCGACCTGCACCGGCGGCGGCATAGTCGACAAGGTGGCGCGGTACAGCACTGCGCAGGGCAGCGCCACTGCGGCGGCGAGGAGGAGCACCGCCGCAGCTTCCCGGAACGCCGAGGCTGGCGGAGGAAGCGGCTGCGAGTGTCCAGGGAAGCGGCGGAGGGAGGTGGCGGAGGGCGGGATCAGGGTTTGGCGCGATAGCCTCGCCATTTCGGGAGATGCGGCGGCGGCGGGGGTGGCGGTAGCGGCAGACTGCCACCGACGCGGAGAAGAGAGGACGATGTGCGAGCGACGGAGTGAGTCAGGGCAACGGTCGTCGAAGGCGTAAACCCACCTACGTCCGTAAACGTAGCCCCATACACGCAAAGCACAACGCAAAGGCGGAAGCCGCCTACGAACGGAGGGAGACGGAGAAGCAGACACCGCCACGGGAGTGGCGCACGCGAGACGAGACACCGCCATGTGCGTGCCACCGCATGGGAGAGGTGTCATTTAGGAGCGTCCAATCGCCGCTGTGTCTCACGTCACAGGCGAAGACTCCGCAAATACACAGCCTCTATGCCGTCCGGGCCACACACATCGTCGGCCTCCGTGGGACCCACGTGTCAGCGGTAAACCAGCCCGTCGTCGACGGTTGCATCTAACTACCGCGCGGCCAACGAACTTTGCTTCTCCTTCCCGCATCTTCTCCTCCTCTCCCTCTCCTCCTCTCGTCGTCCACCGAGCTCTCTGCAACGCCAGATCTGAAGAGAATCAGCTGCTGGGCTGTGAGAATTTGGGGGCCGAAAGAACGCATCGCTATTGGAAAATTTACACGAGTAGGGTGGGAAACTGGGGGCTATCGTATGGAGGGGTTGCCTGGGGAGCTGTGCCTCAAGATCTTCGACCTCCTGGATCACCAGTCCCTCGCCACTGCGCCCCAAGGTTAGTTTGCTGGCTTCTTCCTCGAAATTCTTTTGCATCCCGCCACTGTAGCACAAGTATAATTCACGTTTCCTGTTCTTGTGTAGTATAATTCACAAGTTCCGGTGGCCTAAATTGTCCAATCTAAGACTACCGAACTACATATCTTGAAACCGTCGATTGGTTCCGACTTACAAGCCCCTTTTGTCTTCACAAGCTACACACGCTAGTTAAAATTTCTTGCATCCCACTACTGTAGCAGGAGCCTTTTGCAGTTCCTGTTGCTGTGACATAGTAGTTTGATAGTTGATAGGAGTAGTAACATGTGGCGGACTTTGTACATGATCTTAAGTTGTTCAGTGAAGAGTAACATTTACGGCGTCGGTGCTGTTTGAAACTCAAAAGTTTGCAGGAAGTGGAACACGTTGACCTGCGATGACGATCTGTGGCGCAAGCTGTTCGAGGATAGATGGGGAGCGGATGCTGCAGCGTTCTACGCGCCAGAGGGCTCCAAGTCCTGGAAGGACGTCTTCGTTGTGCAGGACCGATGCGACCGATATGGACTGTAAGTTAATTAACATAGAATTCACTCTCTCGTCTCCTCTCCCGCTACTTCTTATCTTGGCATATCAGCCATCATCCAACAGTTCAGACATGACGTACGTGCGTATATTCTTTGCAAATATGACACTGAATGTAACCTCTCTGTTATCTTTTCAGGGGTGTCAGGATTATCAGAGAAGGTAATGACTACTACCTGATTTACCAAGGTGAGATCCAGAGGTACTTGGGCTCCCGACAGCATACGGGCTGCGATGGCGAGAATGCACCGCGGCGGAATGCTGAAGACGACCAGCGGCAGATATCTGATCGGATCCTGTTCTTCCTGGGGGACTTGGAGGTTGCTTGTGCGGGTGCCAAACGCGTCAAGGCGTGACTGTGTTGTCCAGAAACAAACTGCTGTATGTCTGTACAATTCTTGCTATTTTGCATATCTCGTGCATAGTGTTATTGTATCTGCATTCTATAGTGCTTCACCTTCATCTTACGTATTTCTTCATTCGGAGAGAGATTCACCTGTTCGCCTTTCCGCACCGTCACATATTACGCATCACTTGACATTTTTTTTCCTCTGTGAACGGATACGCGATACTGTCATTCAGTTCCTTATGAATACCAAGTGCTTACTGACAGTAACAAACTATTGAGGAAGGGCGACAAATTAATGAGTTCCATCATCTTTTATAAAAGGTAACCACGTACTCTTCTTCTCCAGTTTCATAATGATAACCAACCTCTGCTATCAGGTGAGGATGTTTTACGCAAAGTAACATGCGTAATAAATTGGATGCAAGTGCAGCGGGCCAACTGTGATATTCCTGCAACTCAATGACAACATAGGTGAGACTGCTGCTGCTTGGTGCTTCCGTTGAATCAGCATTTGAGAGCAGCTCTAGCCATTTCCAACGGTCCCTCGTATGTCTGATTGCCCCCAATGAAGCCACTCATATGAACAAATACACAGGCAGGAATGCCAGTTTCCTTCGACATTTCATCATCTCTCATGCCCCTCCACTTTTCTGGGAGAGCCTTTCGGCTCTCGAATCTATCGGGAGCAACAGCGACAGCTTGCACTCGCCAACTTTTGCTCCTCTCATCCTGCAATTATGTGGCCAAAATCAACATACATAAGAAATGCAATGGTTTTGGAGCACAAGTAACATGCTGGTGAACAATGTTAGGAAGAAACTGAAACAAGTTTTAAAGTTTTACCGCCAGCACCTTAACCCTCTCAATTAGGACATGGCCAGGACCTTTTCGCGTGTTTGTTAGATTGATTAGGAAGCTATTTGATCAGACAAGACAAAATATGAGGGAAATCGGTAATACCAATCACTGGACACTTACAACCCAAAATAATACAAAAGCGTGTAAATAAAGCTGATTGTACTTCCGGCTGCCAAACCATCAGTTGAGTGCTAAAACGGGTCTCTACTACAACTTGAAGCATTAGACGACTTCACTTCCAGATTAACCGTTGGTGGTAATTATGCAAAACTAGAACTACATCTCGAAATTCATATTGAATTATAGAATGAAAAAGGCAACATTTCTTACCTGATACAGCACATACTTAGTCAGAGGGTCAATCTTCAGCTCCTCTTCAAGCTGAAATAGATGGAGTTTCCACTGTCATAATAGGATAGATGTTCAGGTTACATGCTTGGAAGTTTTAGTACTTTTACAGTTCAATATGTCAGGCAGTTATTAATTAATCAAAGCACTTCCAGAAGCAAGTTTGAAGAAAAACCATAATATTAGCAAATTAAACGGCCAATGGCAATCGGCAACAGAAGTCAGTCAAAAACCCAGTGCCGGAACTTAAAAGCACTGGCTACGGTTCTTTTTATGCAACAATTTTCAAAGGTCACTTCTATAACAGGATCAAAATGTCATGATTTCTGGCAGATGCCACAAAATATTGAGCACATTAATGATAATAACAGAACCAGACAAGGAATAACATTTATCGCTTCCATGAGTACCAGATACCAACAGGCCAAGAAAAACAGTTGTGGATAGGACCCAATTTAATGTAGTCCAAAAATGGGTCAAGATCTTACCAGGCAAAATCTATCTAAAACCATGATTTCTCCACTTGGATCACATTTCCTCTTGGCAACAAGTGAACAAACACTCCATGGTAATCGATCATGCAGGTAACCATGGCTTGACATGAAAGCGAACACTCTGGCAGTGAAAGTGGAAAGTATTGTCATAAACAGAGGGGAGATTTAGCGCACACATAATCTCACCACAAAGTTCTTACACAGTGCATGAACTGAACACAGTAATACACTACACATGCATAAGCCATACCCAAGGTTATTAAGGTGGTAAGGCGAGGCGAGGCGACCCACCCCCTCACACCTTTTAAGCGGTAAGGTGCAAGGCGAGGTGATACCATATACACATCCTAAGGCGCTAAGACAGCAAATAAAATGAGCATTTTAACAACACATATGTACCTTATTGTTGCCAATTCTTGAGCCCATGTAACACCCATCCTCGTTTCCAATTGCTCTTCTTCCATGTAGCATCCATCCCCTTAGCCCCTTACAAGTGTTACAAAGGATACACATCACCTTATCTCGGTTGCTAATTTCTGGCCAATAGCCATACTTCCAGTCTGAATCCTTTGACTTTGCTTTCCATTTTGGATCAGTCTTGAGATCATACTCTGCTATAGAGGCTGAATCTGCACTTGACATGATGCTGCTTAGCTACTGCATAAAAGAGGCAGTGCATTATCAGAACAAGTAACATACAGCCACTAACATAAGCTACTAATATGTTATCTATTTATCTGCCACTAACTGACTAACATACAGCCACCTCTCTCAGAGCAAGTTTAATAAGGCTGACTGTGCTAGCTATAAGAGAATCCATGTCAGCATAGTCCTATATGGAGGGGAGAGAAAAGGAGAGAGAGAGAGCCAAACCGGCTCCCATGCAAGAGTCAGACTATAGCACAGGAAAAGAGGCGTTATCCATGCATGTACCAATAGAACTAACTGCTATACCCATGCATGTATTAAATGACCAATACCCATGTATGTATTAAATGATTGAGAGCTCTTGTAAAGACAACTTATAGCCAGCTTATTGTATAAGTTAGCTGCATCTTACCTTTTGATGATATGAAAATGTATTAGAGGTAGGTCTCGCTTACCCGCAAACAGCCACTCCCTCCGGCTCCGGGGGAAATTTAACTTTTTGCCACTCTTATCATTGCCACCTACTCAAATGCCATCCTCTACAATGCAATTAACTTTTTGCCACTCTCCAGCCTCCGTGGCGCCTACGTGGCCGCCAAGTCACGCCCGCGCCGGCCACGCCCGCGTCGGCCGCGCCCGCGCCGCCGCCCGGTCGCGCCCGCGCCGCCGCCGGCCTGCCCGCGCCTCCCCGCGCCGCCGCCGGCCTCCCCGCGCCCGCGCCCGCGCCGCCGCGCGGCCTCCCCGCGCCGTCGCCGGCCTCCCCGCGCCCGCGCATGCGCCGCCCGGCCGCGCCCGCGCCGCCGCCGGCCTCCCCGCGCCCGCGCCTGCGCCGCCCGGCCGCGCCCGCGCCGCCGCGGGGCCTCCCCGCGCCGTCGCCGGCCTCCCCGCGCCCGCGCCTGCGCCACCCGGCCGCGCCCGCGCCGCCGCGCGGCCTCCCCGCACCGCCGCCCGGCCTCCCCGCGCCCGCGCCTGCGCCGCCCGCGCCGCCGCGCGGCCTCCCCGCGCCGTCGCCGGCCTTCCCGCGCCCGCGCATGCGCCGCCCGGCCGCGCCCCGCGCCGCCGCCCGGCCTCCCCGCGCCCGCGCCTGCGCCGCCCGGCCTCCCCTGCGGGCGCGGGCGCGGGGAGGCCGGCGGCGGCGCGGGCGCGGCCGGGCGGCGCATGCGCGGGGGAGGCCGGCGACGGCGCGGGGAGGCCGCGCGGCGGCGCGGGCGCGGCCGGGCGGCGCAGGCGCGGGCGCGGGGAGGCCGGCGGCGGCGCGGGCGCGGCCGGGCGGCGCATGCGCGGGCGCGGGGAGGCCGGCGACGGCGCGGGGAGGCCGCGCGGCGGCGCGGGGAGGCGCGGGGAGGCCGGCGACGGCGCGGGGAGGCCGGCGGCGGCGCGGGGAGGCGCGGGCAGGCCGGCGGCGGCGCGGGCGCGACCGGGCGGCGGCGCGGGCGCGGCCGACGCGGGCGTGGCCGGCGCGGGCGTGACTTGGCGGCCACGTAGGCGCCACGGAGGCTGGAGAGTGGCAAAAGTTAATTGCATTGTAGAGGATGGCATTTGAGTAGGTGGCAATGATAAGAGTGGCAAAAAGTTAAATTTCCCCCGGCTCCGGCCACCTCATTATTTTCTCCACTCCCTCCGGCCTCCCCATTAATTTCTCTCACGCATGCTCTCACCTACTTGAACAACCCCTCCCTCCAGCGGTCTGGCCTCCCTATTAATTTCTCCACTCCCTCTGGCCTCCCCATCATTTTCTCTCACGATCTCACCGGCCTCTGGCTCCCTCCGGCTCTCAGTTCATCACCTGGTGTTCGTTCGTTTCCCCAACTCCTTCTGCCGATGGCGCTGCCCCGGTTGGATCTAGCGCCGGCGACGGTGGATCTGCCGGCTTCGCTCGGCTACTCCCCTAAATGGCCCGGTGTCATCCCCTAACTTTCTCTTCTCATTTGGTTCTATTCGCTTTGGATTTCTTCTCTTAACTATTGTGTTTCCCGGTTACCCCCCATCGGATCTAGCCCTGAGGCCTTGGTTTGCCATGGAGTAGAGAGGAGGGGACAGAAGGGGTGTACCTTGCTGCTGCTGGGCGACGGGAGCGGCGAAATGGAGGCGCCGCCGAGATAGGGAGGTGCCACCGCCTAGGGTTCCAACCTTCCAGGTGAGTCTTCGCCCGTCTCTCTCTGGTTCTCAGTTCTGGTCATTCAGGTCACTCGGTCAGTCCCGATTTAAGTCATGGGCGTCGCCTCCTTCAACGCCTAAGCCTTCGACGCCATATGCCGCCTTAGTCGTAAGGCGGACGCCTTAGCCACACATGGCAAGGCAGGGGCGACACCTTGACACCCCCGGCCGCCTTACCGCTTAGTCTTAAGCGTCGCCTCAGCGACGCCTTAATAACCATGGTCAATACCTGCATAAATTCACTTCCAGCAAGCATCATTGCCTGTTGAAAAGCAACATTTTCCTTCTCAGGTGATTGGTTTGGATCGGTCCAGTCTGGATTAAGACGCCTAACGCGTGAAGACAAGTGTGTATTATTCACATACTTTGGGGGTTGGTCTGTGTCATATTGATTGATTCCATTGTCAATTGCATCAAGTGCCTGTTACATGACAGAGGTATTGCTTCTTAGGCACATCATGTGGGGAAAAAATCTATTGGACTATTGGGCAATTAACACATAAATGGTAGACAAATAAACACATGAATGAAAGAGAAGAACAAATGGGTGTCTAAGAAAAATGATGCCAGAAGATAGTTTAGGGATTTAAATTTTCTACACATTAGTAACTTGTGAACCTTAAGCGAAAGTGAATTTTGTCATTTGATCAATACTACAGGCCCATCTCACCCCTTCTCTGCCTGCAAGAACCATCTCTCAACCTCACAGCCAGCACCAAGCAGCAGACTGCATAGCAATCAGCCAATCACATTTTGCCAGCATACAGTGGATCTCTCCATACCAGACCCACCAAAGCCAGATAAGCTACTTGTAACTCAAGTACTGAATTATCATGACAAGAAACTGGTCAACACCCCATCTAGTTATGGGTGGGGAGGTTGGGGGGTGATGGATAAAAGCTTGGGAGTATTTACTGTGCTCAATTTCCACAAGAAAGTCCTTAGCCTTGTCAGTTGACACCACATCCCAAAAACAAGAAGGACCTATCAAGCGGCAATCGGGCAATCAAATGCATCTAGTTGTATGTCCGGCATGTGGCTTGTACAATAGAATTACGATTTAATTAATTCCTCTCTTCCCTTATAAGGGTGCTCATTATTGGTAAACTAACATTGCCATTGCACAGTTGTATCACTGAGACACTAACTCGTCAAATCTAGTTTACAGTGATGTTCGGCACTTTAAACTTGTTTTGGGTAAAAAGGAAGACAAATACTGGCATTTACATAAGTTCAAAAGAGTTCATTTTGCAATGATAGAGTGAGCAAAGTGAGACTAGCTGTAGCCCTAACTCCAGAAAACACACCTATATGCCATACGTTTAACACTGATTCCCTGCAAATCATCATTATGCATGCACTTTACAAAGTCCATAGCTTTTCTCCAAAACAAAAAAGTGTAATTTAAGCCATCAAGAGTCATCCAGTGGCTTCCACTCAGAAGCTATATCAACATCAGACTTGCTAGCTCTAGACTTATTAGACAAAAAACTAGTAGTTGACAATAGTAGCCAGATGTAAAAAAAAAAAGCAAGACAAAGCAAGGTTCGACTTAGTCATTCACTCCTTATACATCAAAAGCACTACAGTAAATTTCACAGGCTGGTTATGAGTTTAGATTAATTTCATGGGCTGGTTATGAGTTTAGATTCACACCTCAACAAATCTCTTATATATCGCAAGATACAGCCGGTGAACATATTCATGGTCCTCATTAAGCCCAAGCTCCTTTGCAATTATCTCCTTACCAAAATGCTGCGATATCAGGTAAAGTTTAAATGATAAACAAAACATTTTTGTCATAAATGAAAAAGATAAAACCAAATACTAGAGAAAGTTACAATTGTCAGTTTGCAACTTGTAAACTTCGATACCCTAATAAATTACGGAAAGGCTGTGCATACATAAAACAAGCTGTGCTATGAAATTTCATAACATCCACTAATATATGGCACCATGAGTCCACCTAGTTCTGTAGTGCAGTTGGGGACCCAGTTTAGAAGATGTTACCAAATTTTATAACATAGCTTCTAATGGAAAAGAATTCAAGTTTCAGAACCTGCATTTTCTATGGCAAGTACCTTGTAGACAAGCCCAGCACTGCTAAGTTTCGTGTTAAAACCATGTCCAAAGACCTTGTTGAAGCCCTTCTGGTGATGAACATAGCCATGCCAGCTGGGATCATAGACACCACCAACGTCAAGCACAGCATCCAGCGTATTTAGGCATACAAGTTCAAGAGCAGAATACACCAAATGACAAAGCGAATGTCTTTTGCTGTATCATATACAACTACAAACAACATTTCTTAAGCAAATCAATATACTAAATATCTACATGAAGCACGGGCACCCATTCTAACACAACTTTCTAGCTCACTCAACATTAATTGTTGCACTGACAACAACTACAAACTAAATGGGCATGAGAGAGAACATCATCCTATCATGAATAAGAAGGAAATTTGACAGAATCTTAAACCACACCGAGTATTTAGCGTGAGATCAGACAGGTAGAATTCATGTCCCAGATAATAAATGGTCGTAACACACAAAACCATCAAATTTCTAGGTTTCAGTTCACAGCTTCACATACATACAGCAGGATGAAATCTGGTAAAACGAAAATGGATGGTACTAATATGTTCAAAAACAATACCCTTATCAATTACTCTGATCATATTTGTGCATATAAACTTACGAAATTTGGGGGGAAACACAATTCAGCCAAAAAAAATTTTAACAGCGAGTTACATTAGTATTTCCAGAACCTAATTGCAATCCAACATGCCATCTAGTTTACGAATCATCGCAAGCAAACCCGCAACCCAATCATCCCAAACAGTCAAACTGGGGGGAAATGGCAGGTTAATCGAGCGAGTGACGAAGCGAGAGATCTGGGGATCGCAGGTGCGGATGACGTCGGCGCCGGCGAACTGGGAGGTTAGGCGGATGAGGAAGCAGCCGAGCGCCTCGTCGCAGTGGAAGCTGCCGTTGTGGGTCCCCACGCGCTTGCCACTCCCCGCGCCGTCGCCGGCGGCGGACAAGTAGACCCCCAAGCGCTTGGGCGAGGAGGCGGCAGCGGCGGTGGCCACGGGGAAAAGGTTTAGAATTTGGGATCGCACGCGGAGAGCAGAAGGACAAGATTCTCTCCCGAGGGCACTACGGTCATTTCCGGTGGCACAAAAAATAGAAAAGGAGAGAAAATCAGGAGAATCCCTTGAATCAAAAGAATTCGCAGTCACAGGGTTAAATTTCCAAAGGCGTGCAAATTGGGGGTTAAAAGTTGAGAGGCGTACGTATTCAGTGTCAAATATCGAAATTTCTCGGAGATGGATGACACTGCGGTTTTCAGCGCCTTTTAAAAGTTTTAAAAAAAATAAAAAAAACCATTTAAAATTTCTTGAATTAAGTAAAGCTTAATTTAAATTTTTAAAAATTAAAAAGATTTGATATAAATAAATAAATCTTTAATTAAATCAAAATCAGTTTTATTTAGGTTCTTTGTATTATAAAAAAAATTCTGTGTTTTCTTTGAATTTTCGTAGTTCATTTGCTGACGAAAAAGAAGGTGGTTTGATAAGAGACGCAACATGAGGGAAAAAAGGTGGGAAAACTACGGTATGCTACTGAAGAACAACTACTTTCCAGTGCTATCATTCCGTCCTAAACTAATAAGTTGCACTTCATTACTTGCTTAAATATGGACTAAAGATTTTTTTTGTCTATTATATTATTAAAGCAGAAACTAAAGGAGCCACCACGTTCGCTCTTAAGGGGTAGAAATTACCACGTTAATCAAAGAAAAAAGAAAAAATATGTACCATCGATTGATGTGGATCCAAATTATAATGGATAGAGTAGGAAAATCAAGGGAAAAACTATACAAACCAATCTGAACTGAATACGAGCGGTTTAAGATTGATTTAAATGTTTGAAACAGCACCTGGAGCAGAGCTCCCTTCCGGACAGAATGGGAAAATCAAGGAAGGGAAAAAAAACTTTATAAACCAATCCGAATTGAATATGAGTTGCTCCTGTTCAGGACAGAGAAGGAATAGCAAAAGAAAAAAGTGTTTAGGTAAAACACAATACACACTAACAGATAAAACGCAATGCAATCTAAAAAGAATATGATGACCGTTCAGGACAAAGAAGGAACAACAAAAGGAAAGAACAACACCAGTACTACTTCAACTCGTTTGTGCGCGGCAAGGATGGGAAGGGGTTCGGCAAGGGTGACTGGAATTTCACTTGAAGCAAGATGGAAAGGAAGGTCGCCGGCATAGAAGCTATTAATTTTGGCATAGAAGCTGAAAATGGTGTTCGTTACCTTTTTGTTTCTGCTAGTTGAAAATTTTTCTGTACCACTTGTTTTAGATTGTAGTTTAATATAGGATGTGTAAATCTAGCTTGCATTAGCCTGAAGTTTTTGTAGTGTAAGTATTTTTCTGAATTTATAACCGTGAAGCTTATCTTTGTAAAATTGTAAGTGTCCTCTTGTGTATGCAGTGTTATGGGTAACCTACTCGATATCTTGTGATGTTGCAATGGTGGATTCTAATCTTAATGGAAATAGAATGTGTTGCTATGTTTGTTGTTGTATTTGCTTGTTTTCATATGATATAGTTAACATTTTCTGAGGCTAGCCAAAAAATAGAAAACAAATTTAGGTATAGAATGAACTATCACAGACGATTTTGTGGTATAAACCGTCTGTGAAGATTTATCACATGCGGCTCGAACAAAAAACCGTCTGTGATGTGTGAGTATCACAGACGGTTGGTAGCTAGAACCGTCTGTGATGTGTGAGTATCACAGACGGTTGGTAGCTAGAACCGTCTGTGATATGATACTCACCCATAACAGACGGTTGATAGCTAGAACCGTCTATGATAGTGCTCTTCACATACGATTCTAGTTATAAACCGTTTGTGATGTATTTATCACAGATGGCTCACAAACTGTCTGTGATAACATCTGATTATCATTGACACATAAATTCAGACGGTTCAAAAAACCGTCTATGATGACAGTTTTGAACCGTCTGTGATGACCTTTTTATAGTAGTGACCACCAAGGAAATCACCAAAACAAGCAACAAATCCAATCCTCAAATTAGAAATAAATGAAAGCATAATAGGCCTAAGAAAGTACACTGCAATCGGATAAATCCACTTGGTGAGGAGCCTGAGCCGGGAGTGACATCGTATAGGCTGAGCCAGGCTGGAGGTGGCCGGGAGGCGCCGCGGCCGGGCAAGGTGGCAGCGTGCAGGAGACCAGAAGAGTGGGAGCCGGAGGCCAGGAAACCGGGTGCAAGTGGCTATAGACCGGTAGAGCCAGAAGTGGCATCGATTTGGAGCTAGAACCAAAGAAATGGGAAATGGGGTGAGAGGAAGAGAGGAAGCAAGAATGGGGAAGGAGAGGAAATTTGGGGAAGAAGGGATAAGGGAACCAGTGAAAGGAGTGGCTAGAAGTGTTTGGCTGACTAAAAAAGAATGGAGTGGGAAGAGAGAGAGAAGCGAAGGGATAAGGAGATGAATGGCTCTGGCCATTCAGTTGAATAGGGGCAAGGAAGAGGGAGATAAAAGAGGGAGCAAGAAAAAGAGAGAAGAGATTAAGCATGCGCATGACAAAAATCTCCTTCATGATTATTTAATCCTCCATAAAATTTTTGCTAATCTTTGTACATTGCAAAACACCATTAGCAAGTATTTATGATAAAGTAAGTGTCGTTGATAGATTAAAATTTAGCGTGCACTGATTATATTGGTACATTGCTGCTTAAATAATTCTGATACAAAATTAAATATCTGTTCTGGGTTTCCTCCTGCTTTGGATTACCCACTCCTGGACTCTATACCGGCTCTGGATTCCTGTACCTAATTATAATAGGTACCCAGTGAAGAATATAATAACCTCGGTATAGTTACTAATTCTGCCTGTCTTCTGATAGAACAATGATTGATACGACTTATACAGTCCATTAAACTAAGTGTTATGTTTGCGATAAACTAATTAATGTAGCTTGCTAGTGCCAATGTTATGTGTGGGGTTGCTGAAAATATGAACAATTTATGAATGTTTGCATCAAATAAACTAGCTATATATTTTCGTTAATTTCTGGCATACAATTTAAGGAGTTTTTATGTTCCAAAAAATATTTATCACCGTATTTGTTTCGATTCATATTCACTCTATATTTGTATTTTATATTATTCGCATTCATATTCGTATCCAAGCTACTTGTATTCGTATTCGCATTCAGGAAAAATATGAAAACAAATATGGCAGAGCCATTATCCGTTCATATTTGATCCATTTTCACCCCTATGCATAGGTGGGGTGCGTACCACTTCTTCCACAGGAGCGGGATTCCGTATGATAGGCATGACATATGATTGAATAGCAGCGTCATTGGTGGTGAGCATGTAGGTTCTACGGTGCCAAAGGAAAATACCATTATATGTATGACGTAGATGTAGTCATAGCGTATGCGGTATTTGTAATGAACTCATAGTCATCTATAAATACATGGGATGTGAATACATGTACTATATTGCGAATGTGTTACAAAACATCGCTAAAATAATCAGCTTAGTGAAGCCAATAAGCCATAAGCTAAATTGAACACCTCAATTTAAGCCTACCTTCTTTTAGCCACTATTGTACAATTTTAATCATGAGCCAAAAACCGCAGCTAAAAGCCGGATTGAACAGGGTGCTTTGAACGAGAAGAGAAGCACAAATTTGTTGCAGCCAAAAGCCACAGCTAGAAAGACAGACACATGGTGCTTTGAATGAGAAGAGGAGCACAAATTTGCCTGTGTTCAGTGAGTCATGGTCCTCAAGTTTCAGGCCTGGTTCTTTTGAGCTATGGTTGAAAGCTTTTGTCTGTACTTTTTAAGACGGTAACGGATGGTCGATATGGATGACGCACACATTTTAGGTTTAGAAAACTGTTTGAAAATTCTGCTTCGAAAAAACGTCATATTTATTTCGATTTTTATAGAAGCCAAAAGATCAAAAGAAAAGGGACTCAGTCAGTCCTCGTACATTTGCGCTTTTGAGACGGTAGCAGACGATGCAGACGTCAATACAGATAACACGCGTTTTGGGTTTATAAAACTATTTGAAATTTGTTTAAGAAGTAATGTTGTTTATTTGAATTTTGGAAAACTAAAAGAGCAAAAGAAAAGGACTCAGTCAGTGCTCGTACATTTTCGCAGGTAGTTGCGCTACTCACACCAACGACCTGAAAGGCTGCTTCGTGGCCTGAATTCCTGAAATGCCGAGTGAAGAAACCCTGACCCTAGTCCCTCGCTACTGGACCACGGCATGGGTATTTCTTCCTTCTATAGTGTTGAGGAACCGACGCTGGAGACCAGTCCGAGCGATTCCTCTGCTAGAACAAGAACGAATCAATCACAGAATCACAGAATAATAGATTGAACACACAGAGAGATAGAGAGAACTCCTGGTCTTTCTTTATTGCTTTCATTCATCAGTGTACATAATGAGGGGGGTCTAGGTCCCTATTTATAGTCTACGGTGGGGTGCCCAATTCTATCAGGACTCTGGCCTGCGGGCCAGTTTCCTAACACTCCCCCTTGGGCACTCACCCAATATGTCATGCCTCACTAAAACTCCATAAAAACCCAGTGGGAAAATTTGGAGAAAGAGCACATGATACATGTGATGCTGCGATGCACGAATTGCCTCATTAAAAACCTTGGTCGAGAAACTTCATGGAAAACTCGTCAAGGGAAAAAGAGTACAATTCACCCAATTCATTCAGTCTTCAAGACTTATTCTTTGGGTACTTATCTTCATGATCAAGATTTATTGACGGCTTGAGAGAATTCTCCCCCTGAATTCTGCACTTCTTAAGTCTCATCATTCCAATCCCTCACACGCACCTTTCAAAGCTAGATGCGGGGAGTGACTTAGTGAACAAATCTACATGACTTAGTGTGCAGTACTTTAATCTTGTCCATCTTTTGCAATTCATGAGCATAGAGGAACTTGGGGTTGATATGCTTACATAGCCCACTGCACTTGTATAACGCAAGCTGCATTATCTTCATGGATAATTGTGGGGGTTTGCACAATGTTCATTCCACATGACTACTGGATGTGGTGATCCGTTCATCGGAACCAAGCGCACTCTCGTGCGGCTTCATACAGTGCTATAATTTCTGAGTGGTTCGTCGAAGTAGCTACAAGGCTTTGCTTAGACGATTTCATGAAATTGCAGTTCCACCACACAGAAATACATAGCCTGTTTGTGACTTAGCGGTATGCGGGTCTGACAGATACCCAGCATCTGCATAGCCAATCAAGTTCATCTTGATTCTTTCTGTAAAACAATCCAGGTCCTTACTTCCTCGGAGGTATCGGAAATGTCCTTTATGCCCTGCCAATGCCTTTTGGTGGGCTCTGCACTGTACCTTGCTAACAGGTTCACGGCAAATGCAATGTCCGTCTAGTGCAGTTTGCTAAGTACATGAGCGCTCCACTGCACTCAAGTATGGGAATTCCGGTCCCAGGACTTCCTCCCCCTCTTCCCTAGGTCGGAAAGGATCTTTTTCTTGCTGTAAAGACCTCCGATCATCGGTACTTTCGAGGAATGCCTTCTCAAAGCAAACCTTTCAAGCACCTTCTGGGTGTAGGTACTATGTACCAAGACTCCTTCAGGGACATGCTCAAGCTGCAGGCCTAAGCAAACTTGGTCTTGCCCAAATCTTTCATTTCAAATTCTGACTCCAAGTAGGAGCTTGCTTCTTTTATGTCTTCGGCTGTCCGATGATATTCAGATCATCTACATACACAGAGATTATACAGAATCCATTCTGGGATCGCCGTATAAATACACAAGGACAGTCTTCATTGTTCGTGTAGCCTTTCTTGCAGAGAAAGTCGCTTAAGCGATTATACCACATTCTTCCAGATTGTTTCAGTCCATACAGTGACTTTCTGAGTTTCACACTGTACAGATTTCTATTTGCTCTGTCTTGGTTCGGGAGAGATATTCCTTCAGGGACTCTCATATAATTCCGAATCCAAGTTACCGTAAAGGTATGCATTCACAACATCCATCAATTTCATTTCTAAATTCAAGTTCACTGCCATTGAGATCAAATATCTAAAGGTAATTCCACTCATGACTGGGGAGTAGGTTTCTTCATAATCAACTCCAGGACGTTGAGTGAAACCTTGGCTACCAGCCTTGCTTTGTATCTCACTACTTCATTTCTTTCATTTCTCTTTCGAACAAATACCACTTGTGCCCACGGGGTGTATGGGGAGGCGTGCGGCATACGGGCCCAAACACCTCTCTTTTGTTCAGAGATAGCAATTCAGTTGCTATTGCCTTCTTCCAATCTTCCCATCTGATCTTTTCTTACATTCAGCGAGCGATGCAGGCTCGGATCAAGATCGATGATGTGGCAATTTTCTTTGCGAAGTAGATATCGATATTAGCTGTTGTCCTATTCAGGGACTCTCCCGTGTGCACATAATTTATAGCTATTTCTTCATGAGTTGCTTCTTCTGGAGCGATTGCTTCTGCTGGAGCTTTACCTTGCACATCGCTTCTTTCAATTGCGGTGGCAAGTCCCTTTAGTTTTTCGGCTCCGATGTGTGCGCACACATCCATGCCGATGGGGATATTCAGATCCGGTATGCCCTTTTGGAGGTGTCATACTTGTGCCAGGTCTCAACTGGCTCCCTTCTCATTCTGGGGACTTCAATGATCGGCTGTGATAAATCTCTTATCCTTTTTCACCAGGCGTCCCCGGTTACTAAGGATTCGAGGAACCGGAGTTCTCGTCCTCTTTTTTTTTTTCGAGGCCTCTGGACGAGATTAGGGATACCTTCTGTTTCTTTGGTATTTCAACCCTCTCCGGTGCAGTGCGTGCAGGCACATGCGACTTAGTCACGCTCTTCAAATCACTAAAGTGATCAGGCAGCTGATTTGCTAATGCTCGCAAATCATTGTCTTCTGGACTTCTCTTGTCTTCTGGACTTCTATTGTCTTCTGGACTTCTCTAGTGTGCGGGTCATCTGCATGATTCCCCAGGCTTGCCACGTAATTTCCCGACATTCTTCATCAAGGGGTTGATTTCCTCCCCCTAATGTTGGGAAATTTTCGGTGGTACCCTTGCGCTAGTTGCATAGGTGAATGGATGTTGTAGGCCGAAGGTCTAAGGTTGATGAGATTCGCTGCATGTAGGACTGCGGGTCCCCACATGTAGCTGGCAAATTACAATTATGCAAGAGGGGTCGGGCAATAAATTTAATTCTCTTAATTAAAGCCTCTGCCAAACCATTCTGGGTATGGACATGCGGTACCGAATGCTCAATTGCAATTTCCCATCGCCATGCAATAATCATCAAATGCCTTCGAAATAATTCTCCGGCGTTGTCCATTCTGGTGGACTTGATCAGAAACACATTTCTGATACAAATGATCTGCGAGATCAATTTGCAAAGGCGTGGTTTCGTGTGGACAACAAACCCACATATGACTACTTTGAGGAAGCGTCAATGAGCACCATGAAATACTTAAATGGCCTGAGATGGGCTGAATGGGACCGCAAATGTCTTCCTGGATGCGTTCCAGGAATGCAGGCACTTCATCCTTCACTTTCAGAATGGAGGGTCTAATTATTAGTTCCCGGTGGCACCTGCAGGGCACACAAATCTTCATGATTTGGGAATTCTTCACATTAATATTATGCCCATGCGAGTTATTTATTATGTTTCTCATCATCCTAAAACCTGGGTGGCCTAATCTGTCATGCCAGAGACAGAAGAGTTCAGAGCTTCTAAGTACTGTCTTCAGGACAATGTACGCTGCAGGCGCCTTAATGTTGGTATAGCCCAATTTCTAGTGAAGGGAGTTTTTCTGATTCCATTCTCGTCGCGCTTCGTAATGAGCAGGTATTCCGTACCGTACTCTTCTTTAGTCTCAACGTGGAAACCATTTGCGCGGATATTCTTAAACTTAGGAGAGTTCAAGTCGATTCTGGGTACAATAAGGCTTCTTCAATGACCAAAGTTGTGCCCATTGTGGCTCTTCTGGAACCGATCATACATGCATCGCTTCCGGTGATTGTCGTAAGGCTACCAGTGCTCTTACGAATCGACTGAAAATTCTTAATCTCTCTTAAGATGATATTTCTTGTGCCGCTGCTAGCTAAGCACACTTCCTTCATAGGGCGCTACACGTGTTCTAATATAGGGTATTATTAACATGTATGAGAAGGCAATCAACACATAAATAAAATACTCCAATATCAGAACATATCATGCCATCATAAACTGAATAATGAATGAATTCATCAAATATCATCCAACCATCACGAGAAAATAACAATTCTTAAGTATCATCCATGCAAATTCTAACATATTCTTCCACACAAAATAAATGACAATTAAAGTCGAATACATTCAGTGCACTTGACTTCTTCTGTTATTTTCTCGGGGGTGACATTCTCTTCAAGAGAAATCGTGGCGGTGACTGCTTCTAGGTCAAGAGGGGTGCTGCTGTCGTAATGGTCTCAAACACCATTAGCGCAGGCAGCTGCTCAGAATGCTCCCCCTCAACCGATGCAGAGTGGGCTTCATGTGCCCTTTGCCATCCCGTTTTGGCTTGTTAGCCTTATTCTCACGTGGAGCATCTGATTTGCCTTTCTGGGCTGCGGTCTTACCCTTCCTTCCCCTTTTCTTTATCAAGGGCTTTCGCACCTTGTTGCTCCTGGCGTTGGCTTCACAGCCAGCGGAGCTCCCAGGTGGCTGAGTGACGTAGTTCTTACGGAGAACTTTGTCCTGAGCCTCCGCAACTTGCATCATATCAATCAATTCGGCATATTTCTCATAGCTGTCTTGACAATAATTGTGTGCGGATTGTACTGCATTGGGGTGGAAGGGTTTTTTCAATCTTCTGTACTGGGGTACAAATCCTGTGTAAGGCAGAATTGTTTTCCCTGACCGTCTTACCATTGACAAACCTCAGTCTGATCCATTCTCGCTCTGCTTGAGGAAGAATGGTGTACTTTAGCCTCTTAAACCAACTTCTTTAGTGCGGTCCAGAGTGCTAGCGCGCTCTTCTCCGCCATGTACTCATTCTTGAGAGTGAGGCAGAGGTGGTGCCTGAGAAAATGAAGTGTCTGATCATTCTCTTTAGGCATGGGTTGGGCATCATTCAGTCCGCCAATCCCAATAGTCGCGCGGAGCTTCCTAGCTCCAAGTACAATATCGACATCGGATGCCTATGTCAGATAGTTTTGGCCATGCGGGGCCAGCTCCTCGAACTTCCAGTTCGTGATGCTAGTCATCTAAATGTGTGTAAGTCTACTGCTGGTAGACATGCACGGAATAATTCACTGCGGGTGAATAAATGGTACAAAAGTTTCTCGTAATGTTCCAAAATTTTCTATGTATTTTCTATAATTTTACTGCAATTTTCAGTGATTAAGAGCAATTTTCAGTAATTACAATTAACCAAAACAGTAAATAAATACAGAGAATACAGAGAATAATAATGGCATAAATAAATAAGCTTCAAATGCTAAAATTGATTCAAAATTCGGATTCCCGAGGCCCTTTTATGCTAAAATATGAAATTTCAGCAAATTCTGCAAATCCAGAGGGTTTTTATGCAAATTTTCAGTTCAGAGAAAATTCACGCAATTTTCTGATTTACCGAGGGGTTTTCTGCAAAATTCTAGATCCGCTCAAATTTGAGGGCTTATTCGTAATTTGCGGAACTATGAGGCCTTTTATGCAAAATCCGGGACTTGCATAAATATTAAGGGCTGAATAGGAAATTACTGAGAACCAAAGGGCTTTTGTGTAAAATCGCCATGGTCCAGATCTCACCCCCTTCCCCCCCGGTCCATGCAGCCCATCATTTTTCGGCCGATTGGCCCAAAAGGGCCCGTGGCCCATTCGGCCACTTATACCCCAACAGGTAGGGTTTCCCTACCGATTTTTTTTTAGCAACGGCGGCAGCGGGAGATCCCACCGGATCCGGGCAAGAGGCGCGCGCGGGTGGTGGCCGGCGTCAGCGAGCGGCGCACGGGGAAACCGGGGCCAGCGGCCGGTGGCAACGGCGCCGTGCGTGGAGGCCGAGCGGGCGCCGACGGCACGCGGTGGGCCCGAGGCAAGCGGCGACGACGGCTAGTGGCAGCGGCGGCGCTCACATGCGCGCGGAGCCGAGGCGGCATTCGGGCCGGCGGCGGCGATTCGCGTGCGCGGGGATGGCCGGCTTCAGGCGCGGCGAACGGAACCGATGCGTGCGGCGGCGCCGTGCGAGGCGCGTGCACGGCAATTGGTGGCCGGGATTGGCGCGACTGCCGGCGGCGGCCATGAGTGGTGCTGCTACGGCGGTGACCAAAATCGGGAGGAGTGGCCATACGGGGCTTAGCGGAGGAACCGAGGTCGGGTGCGGGTGTGGCGCCGTTCGGGGCGCGGCGGCGGACCAGACAAGGTGGAGGAGCTTCGGGCTCGGCTGCCCCAGATGGCGCGCGTATGGGCGTGTGCAAGGGGCTGGCGGCGGGCAGGCGCCAGCGGGCGAGGTTCGGTACGGCGGTGCATCCCGAGGCCGTCTTCTTCCCCCGGGGCGGTGGTGTCTTGCTGCGGCGGGCGCTGTTCGGGCGCGGTCGGCCAGGTAGCTGGCGGCAGCAGCCGTGCGGGGCGGTGACCGTGCGGCCGGTGGCTGGCCGTCGACCCTCTGTCGGTTTCAGGCCGCACGCATACAGGCGCAGACGCATGGTTGCTGGTGGCGGTCCAGGACGCCGGCCGACTTTGGGAAGCACGCATGCGGGCGTGAGCGTTGGCGGCGGCTTCAGGCCGTCGCCCTGTTTTTTTTCATGCAATGTTGTGTAATATGAGATGGGTACAGAGGCCATGCAGTGCCTTCATGCAAAACAAACGAATTCATGCAAGATTTTTGTTTCCAATCTAAGATGCAATCAACATCTGCCCGTTTTGCAATCTACCGATCGACATTGTGCCGGCGATTTCAGATCTGCTCGCGGTAGATTTAGGGCGGATTTGCATCGTTCTATAGTGCAATCAACATCTACCCCGTTTCACAATCTACCGATCGGCATTGTGCCGGCGACTTCAAGTCTGCTCGCGGTAGATTAGGGCGGATTTGCACCGTAGAATTTCAATCTAGAACGCGAAAGAAAATACAGATTCAAAAGCGATCTAGAAAATTCAATCTGTGCTTCGATGATTACCTCGTTCACCGGAGCGAAGTCGTGCTGATAACGTGTTGAGGAACCGACGCTGGAGACCAGTCCGAGCGATTCCTCTGCTAGAACAAGAACGAATCAATCACAGAATCACAGAATAATAGATTGAACACACAGAGAGATAGAGAGAACTCCTGGTCTTTCTTTATTGCTTTCATTCATCAAGTGTACATAATGAGGGGGTCTAGGTCCCTATTTATAGTCTACGGTGGGGTGCCCAATTCTATCAGGACTCTGGCCTGCGGGGCCAGTTTCCTAACATATAGCACTTTTCTAAGGATCAATCTCGCGAGCTGTGGCTTTGCTTGGAATCTCATGACATCACTTAGAAAAACGAAGTCCATTAGTCGCCTAAGGCCAAAAGGAAACATCAAGGTGCGGTGATTAAACGAGAAAATTGATCATTTGCCACTTTGAAGAGTGGGCTTCGCAAAATTGCCACTTTCAAAATTGGCTTCACAAAAATGCCATGCAGTACATTTACCTCTTGATTACCATACCATTTGAGCTATTTAACTCATTTAATATTTTTTTCCCTAATTGCAGGGGCTGGAAAAGACCTTTCTACCCTTACTAAGTTTTGTACTGCATGGGATTTGGACTGGAAGGTGAAACGTCGCACTGCATACACGATCTGCACTGCTGCCGCCAAAGAAACAACAGATTCTGGGCGGCCTCCCCGCGGCTTGCCTCCTGCCGGCCGGCCTCCCCGCGCCGCCCTCCGCGCACGGCGGCCTCCCCGCGCCGCACTCCCCGCCGGCCGGCCTCCCGCGCCGCCCTCCCCGAGCGGCGGCCTCCCCGCGCCTGCCTCCCCGCCGGCCGGCCTCCTCGCGCCACCCTCCGCGCACGGCGGCCTCCCCGCGCCGCACTCCCCGCCGGCCGGCCTCCCCGCGCCGCCCTCCGCGCACGGCGGCCTCCCCGCGCCTGCCTCCCCGCGCCGCCTTCCCCAAGCGGCGGCCTCCCCGCCTGCCAGCCTCCCCGCCTGCTGGCCTCCCCGCGCCGCCCTCCCCGAGCGGCGGCCTCCCCGCCTGCCGGCCTCCCCGCACCGCCCTCCGCGCACGGCGGCCTCCCCGTGCCTGCCTCCCCGCCGGCCGGCCTCCCCGCGCCGCCCTCCCCGAGCGCCGACCAATATACGCGTAAGTGTATATGCATATTGAGGAGGGGATACAATGCAGTGCCAGTGTAGATGAATGACTATAAGCTCCAATTATTTTTTTTATTTGTTGATGCATATTGGTCAAATGTGCATGCTTGTACTCCAACCTATTTTAATTCATGTAGATTGTTGTTGAGTCTGCAATCCGTGAATGACAGGCGCGATGCCCGCCGACATGGATGCCGATAGGTATCTCCTTTATCCGGTATTATAACAGAGTTTACAAGTTGCATGTGTGAAAGATATATAACTTTTGGCATGTTTCGTGTAGGCATGATGTGGAGGTCACGGTGAGGAGCTTTTCTGAATTCCTCCCAGAAGTCGATTGGGATAACTTACAGATAGTAGAGACACATGATGACGAAGGCAGAATTGAACTTATGACTGAAGATCAGGTATATGTGCTTCTGGGCTTGAGAGATGAGGAGACAGCAAAGTTGGATGCACCAAATGGCTGTAGGATGGATGACCAGGGTGGTGATAATGATGGTGCTGCCATTCATGTTAGTGATGCCATACCAGATGAGATGGTGATTACCTATGATAAAGACCACCCAAAAATGGACCTAGGCACTATGTACCCATCAATGAAAGATTTTAGGATGGCAGTGCGGCAATTTGCCATCAATGAGGAGTTCGATCTAGGCACAGAGAAGTCAGATAAGACGAGATTTAGAGGGTTCTGCAAGTCCAGTGAAGATTGTCCTTGGAGGATTCTTGGCAGTCTACAAGATGATAAAAGCACTGTAAAGGTGAAATATAGCTAACTATCTGAATCCATTCATTTTTTTAACCCTATATGTTTTTTAATTCTCGTTGTCATATTTTTTAATGTTAGAGAGAGGATCATGTGTTTGTGGAGGAAGAGAAGAAGGATTGGAGATAGACTGCCAGTTGGAAGTATACTTCCAGGAATTATGGTTCAGCTGAAGGCAAATACTAGAGGATTAGGGCACTTGAAAGTTGTGGAATCTGCTAATTGGAGTGCAGAGGTTTGGGACAATAGCAAGAACTGTGAGAGGCATATTGTTAAGCTAAATCAAAAGACTTGTACTTGTCTTGAATGGCAGTACACTGGTAAGCCATGTCAACATGTATTGGCCTTTGTAACTTCACAAAAAGGAGTAGACATTGAACAATTTGTCCATGAGTACTACTCGGTGGATAGATTCAAGGCTGCTTATGTGAGAGAGATTGAGCCAATGACAGACAAATCACAGTGGCCACAAGTGCATCTGCCATTTGTTGTTGGTGCACCATTGGCTAAAAGAAATATTGGAAGACAGAGGAAACTGAGAATTAAAGGATGTCTTGAAGGTGGCCAGAAAAAGAAAAGTGCTAATAATGGCGCCAATGAAGGTGGCATTGATGGTGAAGGTGGCGATGGTGGTGCTCCAACCAATGCTAAGGGAAAGAAAATGATTAGAGGTACAGTGACTTGCAAGAGATGTGGTGAAAAAGGTCATAGACAATCTAGTTACAAGTGCCCATTCAACGGGACAAAGAGAGGTAATCGTTGTTTTTTTCATTCATGCCTTCAATTACCACGCCATTTCAATGAACTACTTTTTTTCTTGTAGGAAGAGGAACCCTAGAAAGAACGTTACAAAAGCTAGGCAAGGTGAGCCTAGCACCTCACAAAAGCCAACTAGAGAACAAATACTACAGGATAGTCCAGGCAGGGTGACTAGAAGGTGAGAAACAATGACACATATCTATGTCCATGGATGTACAAATCTGGAAAGAAAGATTAATTAATTGTCATAACACATATGTGTGCAGCCGTCTTGCTTTCTTGCTTGGAGAGGGTAGTTCTTCACAAACCTCAATCACTACTCCTAAGAGGATGCCTCCTGTAGCTGCCCCGAAGAAGGTGACTCCAAAGAGAAAGTTACAAAGTGGATGAATGATATTTTGTGAACCCACAAGAAGTTTATTTTGTTAGATGTGAACTCACAAATTATTTGCTTTGAGATGTATCCTATTTAATTTGTGAGATGAACTTATTTTTATCCTAGTGTCATTTTGCTCGGTTTGGTCCGATAAAGGAAATTGCGTTATGTTATTTGCATTTGTCTCGGTTAGATGTGAACACCTCTACCTTCTGCTCGGTTTGCTCGCTTTGTTATTTGCATTTGTAACACTTCATTGCAAATTCGACGTACCATCAACTGCTCTCAACGCACAAGCTACAATGATGTTCAAGAAACAAGTCAAATAAATAATTTAGTCCAGGTATCATTAATCAATTAAGATTCTACTCTGCCATTTTTTATATAAAAAGATCTATTCAGATATCACCAGAATCCACCACAGGAGCATTCTCCATCTTTGAAATGATGGAATCTCACATTGTCCCTGACTATAATCTCAACAGGCTCAACTCCTGACACCATTCGTATAAACAAATGGCAATCCTCACAGATTCTTAGATTCTTTACAATCCTAATTGTGCATCTAGATCCAAGTGTGAGCAATCCAAGTGTTAGATCTCTCAACGCCCAGAATCTGCTGTTTCTTCGGCGGCAGCAGTGCAGATCGTGTATACAGTGCGATGTTTCACCTTCCAATCCAAATCCCATGCAGTGTAAAACTTAGCAAGGGTAGAAAGGTCTTTTCCAGCCCCTGCAATTAGGAAAAAATATTAAATGAGTTAAATAGCTCAAATGGCATGGTAATCAAAAGGTAAATGTACTGCATGACATTTTTGCGAAGCCAATTTTGAAAGTGGCAATTTGCGAAGCCCACTCTTCAAAGTGGTAAATGATCAATTTTCTCGTGATTAAACTGGGGCTGCAGCTTGCAAGTGTCAATCGAAAGAAGGTGTGTGTAACAAAAAGAAGATTGGCCCCGAATTAAATTGTGGTCTCCTGGATTCCGTCATGCTCAACCCGCGGCTCACGCCAGGGGATGCACAGCACTGGGTTCCACACATGCTACGACAGGATCGCACGGCTGGATTCCACAAACCCCCGGCCTTTTTCAATTCGTGCTTCTTTGTCAGTTGCTTCAGACTTGTGGGGTTAACTTCTGCGCTTTCCATTCAGTATTTGAAGTGTGCATCTGACGCATCAGCATGCCATGAAGTGAGTCGCTCACAGTAACTATAGTGCAAACCAAATAGCAATGTCCAGCTCAGATGCTAATACTACAACGGAGACAATTGGACAAATTAACGAAACTGTATGAAGTAGAAACTGTATGAAGTAGGATATGTCGCGGTGCAAGCAAAAACCCATACAAAACACTGTTTTGTAGAAAATCGTACACCACTCTTTTCCACAACGCAGAACATTAACAAGGGAAACGAAAACGAATGAGAAAAGAAACGTACCGTAGGAAAAAGAGCTCATAGCCTATTTTAATGGCCCTGATCAGAATCAGGAATCAAACAAAAAAAAGGGAGCAAGACGAGCAGCTAATTAACTCGAATGCTCAGCAAGCACAGTACACAAAAACCTTCGTCACATCATCGTTTCCCTATAAACAAGTGGAAAAGCGGGTTGTGAACTTGTGATTCATCGCAAGAACCCATCGATGTCTAACTGGATATGTGCTCTTCCTCTGTCAGCACGTAGGAGCTCGTGCTCTTGTACATGTAGCATGCATGCAGAGAGTCCAAACCGGCAAACCTTGATGCAGAGGCGCAGAGCTCTAGTTTGGCTGCAGCTGCCGCTGGGGAGCGCGCTCTCTGTGCGCCGCCGCCTGCGCCTGCGCCGTGGGGGAGTGCTGCTTCTTCCTCCGGTGCTTGGTCCGGTCCATCTCGATCTGCTCCCTCCTGCACTCCTCGCTGCAGAACGGCGTGTCCCCTCTGCTCGCCGAGCGGGCACGCCGGAACGATCAAACGCAAAGGCATACGCAGTGTAACTCTCTTGGTGCAATCAAGACGCAGGTTCTAGTATGACGACAACTGTGAGCGCAAGTAATAGTTGACCTGTACATGAAGATGTCGCCGGAGAGGAGCTTGCGGCAGAGGGAGCACTCGTCCAGGAAGTGGTGCGCCTCCTCCACCTCCGCGTCCGGGACGCAGAACACGGAGGGGGTTGCGTGCCTCGCCGCGCTGATCTTCTCCGCCTTCACGCCGGCGGCGGCGCCGACCGTGGAGGGAGGGCACGGCCGGAGCGCGGGAGCGCCGCCGCCGCCCGAGAAGACCGCCGCGAAGTCGGGGTTGCCGAACGTGTGGAAGTAGGACGAGGTGAACTCCATCGGCGCCGTCAGCTGGCACGTAAGCCGGCCGGGGTCAGGAGCTGGAACGGAGGCGATCGAAGGAAACGGGACTTAGCAGAGAGAGGCCAAAGGAGGCAGGTTTAATACAGGGGAAGAGCTTAACGGTTTAACCAACTCAGCTCTAGCCTTTCTTCGTTTCTAGGGGTGGGTGTGTATAGGGATCACCTGGATATTTTCTTCATAATAATCATCCAAATTTCGGACCGTTGGATTAGAGATCCAACGGTCTCTTTTTTTGAGGAGGGAGAATTTTTTTTGGAGGGGGGTGAATTTTTTTTGGAGGGGGTGAATTTTTTTTTGGAGGGGTGGGGAGAATTTGTGGCCCTTGGATCTCTAATCCAACGGTCACAAATCTGGATGATAGTTAGAAAGAAAACATCCGGATGATGTTTATCAATACCCGTGGTTTAATTTGGCAAAGGATGGAGGTTACAAACATGCTGAAACGGTGGCTTGTGTCCTAGCATATGGGTCGTTAGTATATGCCATTACCTCTCATGTCATGTGTTTGGTTGGATGCATCTAAAGATAGATACTCTGTAGTAGCATCTATTGTACTGCATGACCCTCTGGATTTCCAGGAGGTGCATGCGTTATTTAATCTCTCCTAACCTGTCGTTTGAGAGTAGTAGTCCTCCTTTTTCCATGATTAATGTGCGTGACGAGCATTTCGTCTATGACCATCGCGACGAGTGCCTCCATATGGTTTCTATGAGGTCGGATTAAGCTGGTGAATGGCGATCGAGATCGTGACTCTCCCAACATTAGTACTTCAGAATTACAGCACAAAGGAGAATTCGACAAATCACTATTTGGCTGGTCGGCATGCGTGAAACTGTTAGTACATTGTTTTGTCGAGACAAAAGTACGCAGGGATCCACCGAAACCGGTCTTATTTATTCATGAGGACAGCGAGGTTTCCCTCGAGTCCATGTACTAGTGGGACACAGATGCCATACTAAGAGCAAGTTTAATAGTATAGATAGCTGCTACCTCCAATACATTTTCATGTCATCAAAAGGTAAGATGCAGCCAACTCATACAAAAAGCTGGTTATAAGTTGTCTCTACAAGAGCTCTCAATCATTTAATACATACATGGGTATTGGTCATTTAATACATGCATGGGTATAGCAGTTAGTTCTATTGGTACATGCATGGATAACGCCTCTTTTCCTGTGCTATAGCCTGACTCTTGCATGGGAGCCGGCTTGGCTCTCTCTCTCCTTTTCTCTCCTCTCCACATAGGACTATGCTGACATGGATTCCCTTATAGCTAGCACAGTCAGCCTTATTAAACTTGCTCTAAATGGTACTACTACCAAAACCCGATGATCAACAACTAATGATCTTTTTGTATTCAATTTACAATCGATGCTAGTAGCAATCCAATTTGTCTACCAAATCAATGACTAGTAACGAAGTATAAAGCTCAGCGTACTACATTAATTGGCCTCTCACATGCATGGCATGGTGCGTTGGTTTGACACTTTGACGTGATCTGTATGCGGTTGTAGCGACCAGAGGGAACAGCGGCCAGTGGTGTACATGGCCGGCGTCGCAGAGCACCACCGCCACGCACGGCGCAGTGTTGCGACCCGACAGGTGCGAGCGTGTGCCGGGCTCTCACGTGTGCTCCCCGAGCAAGCACAAGCAGCAACCCAAAGGGATGCTCGCCTTTGCTAACTAGTATGCTTATGAGCCGGCACAAGGCTAATAATTTGGTGGGCTTAGATGTCGTAACGTGTCAAGAATCTTGCACGGGGGGAGCACTCGAGTGTGCCCCTTTTTTTTAAGGGCCTAGGCTGCCTAAAAACGATTCTTTCTCCCTTGAAGCGCGCAACGTGGGCACATGGTTGCAACTTGCAAGTCCCAACTATGATATCTACGGCCCAGCCAAGAAGGGGTTTTAGTGTTAGTAGACCTTCGGGGCATTTTTTTTTGGGGGGTTCGTGCCTTATAATTTTTACTTGCGGCTTATTATTCTGTTTGTAGTAATTGTTGAAAAAATGGAACTTAAAATAAGCTAAAAAGTCCAAAACAACGGAGTCTTAATTTGTTAACTCTAAAGTCTACTTTAGTAAGTATAGTACATTAGTGCTTTTGGTTGTGACCTTTTTTCTTTATCAAGGTAAAAGAGTAATCTTGCAATTTTAGAGATTACCTGGTGTGCCCTCCGTACAAATGGTACGGGATTGTAGCCTTTCGTGCTTCTAAACTGTCCAATCAGAAGTTCCTACATTTTTTTCTCGAGGCTGAAGAAATTGATATTTACTATCTACTTATCTTTATACACAGGGGCGTAGCCAGCTCACTGCTAAACCTCGGACCCAACCCACTGCAAAAAAATACCAAACCATTTACTATTAGAAAATACAGTAAAATACATGGGCTTTTTCAGCTGGGCCTCGTGCCATTGCACGAGCGGCCTGAAACCCAGCTCCGCCTCTGTTTATAGAGAAAATTATTTGTTTCTCACTCTAGATGAAGTATTTTCAATTGGATTCATGAAATGCATCAAGCGACATATGCCAGCTAAACAACATGGCAGAGGATACGAATAATAAGATTAGGTGCTACAGACTCCTGTACGTACACAACGACCATGAATTTCGGTCTAGACATGAGGGTGACACAAGTGAGGAAATAATGGTTGGATTTTGTTAATGTCCAGCATATTGTAGAATCTTTGTTCGTTCGTGTAATTGAAACTAGGTCGCAAAAGCACCACATGTTGATACAGTTGTTCGTTGCAAACTTAATTAATCTCCTTCACTCTGTGCACTGTAGATTCATCATGTAAAACCAACCTGTAAATTCTTCGTGCGAGAATTGATGATCGAGATTAAAAAATCCTTTTGACGACGCAGTTGAATCAACGAACCGATCGAATCCATGTATGAGAAAAACCTCGGTGATCTCTTATTTCTTTCATGCCAAATTGTTGTAGTACATGGCAATCGCACACGAATACACACACAGCAGTTGCGTTGGGCAACGGAACAAAGCCTGTACTAATCCATACGTACGTACGAGCTGTCGAGCCGGCCTTTCTCCAAGACGAAGGGGGCAAACCGATTCCGGTGAGGCTTGCGTCCCCTCGAGCTGCCTGCCCACACCTCGCTTGCTCGTTGGATTACAACAAAGCTGGAGGCCACACGCCACGGCCTCGAGGCGTTATGCACGAACGAATTCATGCACAATTCTGAGGTTTATATATACTATCTAGGATGCCATTCTCGGTCGGTCGGTCGGTCGATCGACCGATGCATCTAGCGAGCCCAGACGGGGATCCTCTGCGGGCTCCGCCGCTGCTCTCTCCTCGCGGCGGCAGGCTGCTTGGACCTCTGCTCCCTCGCCTCGTCGGTCTCGATCTGCTGCTGCCTGCACGCCTCGCAGCAGAACGGGGTGTCGCCTCTGCATAGAGAACCGTACCGGCCGCCGTCACAACCAGAGCCACTTCCTGGAAACTTTTACATAACATAGCGTATTTTTTTGGTCTATGATGTTTACCTGTACATGAAGATGTCCTTGTTTCCGGCGAGTGTCCGCCCGCACCGGAAGCAAGCGTCGAGGTAGTGGTGCCGGAGCTCGCCGGCGTCGTCGCGGGACACGCGGCGGGGCCTCGGCGACGGAGAGGTTTGGTGGCGGGAGGTGGAGTGGACGCCAGGGAAGCCCGTATCGAGGTCGTCCACGGACTCCAAAGAGGGGGGAAAGTAGTAGTTCTCCATTTCTTGGTTGGGCTGCGAGGCGGTGGAGTTTGTGGGGGAACAAGAGCGCGGTCTATAAGAGCATCTCCAACAAATCTTCTATAATGCTCATATCCCCTATATTTTAGAAGAGGAGGTAAAAAAAAAGCTCCAACAACTCTTCTAAATGATCCCCAAAAAGATAGAGGACTTCCTCCCTATTTTTTCGTTCCCCAAATTTGGAGGACGCACGCCGTCCCCGAAAGCCTTCACGGTTTTGTCCCGCGATTCTTCGGAGATGCCCGCACCTTCCGCCGCCCGACGCAGTCCGCACCCCGCCGCCTCGGCTTCTCCGTCCGGCTCCCTCGCGCCTGCCCTCGCGCCCGCTCCGTCCGCCTCCCTCGCGCCCGCGCCGTCCGCCGCCCCGAGCGCCGCGCCTTCCGCCGCCTCGGCTTCTCCGTCCGGCTCCCTCGCGCCTGCGCTCGCGCCCGCGCCGTCCGCCGCCCGAGGCTATCCGCACCCCGCCGCCTCGGCTTCTCTGTCCGGCTCCCTTGCGCCTGCCATCGGGCCCGCTCCGTCCGCCTCCCTCGCGCCCGCGCCGTCCGCCACCCGAGCGCCGGCTCCCCTGTTCACACCGCCGCCTCGATTCGCATATCCGCCTTCCCGAGCATACACCGCGATGCCACGACAGCCTCCACCGCCGCCTCCACCCCGAGCATCCTCTGCGGCGTCCCGGTCCCCGTTGCCGCCGGTACCCCGAGCCGCCGCTCCTGTTGGCCGCGTCGGCCCTGCAAGAGTGGGTCTTCCACCGCCACGGGCTGTCCGAGCTCCTGCCTCCGGATGCGCACAAGGGTCGCCACACGCCATCGCCCCCGAGCCCCTGCCACACTCACAGCCGATGACCCGCGAAGACGCCCACACTCCAGCTCCTGGGCACTCTGGCGGCGAAGAATCGACCACGGAATTAGCTGCAAGTCAGGAGGAGTTCCTCCATCAGTACACCTACTTTGGTGAAGGTAAATATCTTGATGAAAGATGTGGCAAGGATATTAAGTTACATTGCCTTGGCATTTGTATTTCAGCAGTAATTTAGAGGAATCAAAGAACATTTGTATTTCATCATGTTCACTTTTTCTGTACTTGCTTTTGATGTCCAGTATACTCTTGAAGTTTTCACAATTGTGTTATTGTTCTGTTGGATTGGTTAGGTCTTTCAAACTTTGTAAAATGGATGTTCCATCTAGTTCTCTAGCAATACCTATTCTTAATGTCTTCCTTGTATACCAGCTCACTTGAAATTTATTCAATGTCTTCCTTGTATATACCATGGTTGATTCCTTAATGGTTTCTTTTACTATGTTTTGCCAATTCATGGTGTATACATGGTTCAGTCAGGACTGAACAATCATTGACTGATTCTACTTCTTAATTTTTCTATTAGTTTACTGACAAAGTTACCTTGTTCAACCATTCCATTTTCAAGTAGAATGAGTCTTATAGGAACACTATATTTTCAACTGCTATCACTAATTTCCAATGAAATTTAGCCACAAAAGGTCATCTTTTGTGTTGTCTTAAAGTTTGCATAGCTAATGTTAGTTTAACATCTAGTACCTCTCTAATTGGGTTATATTCTTAAGTTGCCCTTTGCATTTGTATTGGATAGTCGCCCTGTGAACCATGCAGCCAGAAATAGCAATTGGGAAGGAATGGACTGTGTATTGCTAGTTGTAGTAGCATCCTTTTGTTGACAATATGTTGTCCTTGTGCATCATTACTTGCTGGAGCTCTTTTTGGAGTGATTAAAGGTGGCGTTTTGGTTGTCTTCACTGCTACAGCCGGTGCCTCATCTTGCTATTTTTTATCCAAGTTGATTGGCAGACCTTTGGTTAGCTGGTTGTGGCCTGAAAAACAGTATTATACTCCATATACTCTTTTTCCTGTCGTCCAGATGGATCTCAGATACTTCCTTTTGGTGTTATACTACCAATTTTAATTTTTCAATCATCGATCAAAGTCACATCAGCATGCACTGTATCCATGATATTTGGGATGTTGTTTCCGAATGCAACGTGACTACCAAATTCCATCTGCTGAATTGTGTTCACTGCTGAATTGTGTTCGTCTCAAGCATAAATTCCATCTGCATGTAAGATATAACATATACTAATTTGTTCAATGTACAGGAAGTATGGATGGAACGGGATATTTCACAGACTTGATAACCGGAGAGGAAGAGTTTCCAATTATCGATGATATTACATCGCAAAGGCCAAACCAAAAAAGGACCAAGAATTTCAGTTCAGAGGAGGACAGTCTTTTGGTGTCGGCGTGGTTAAATATTAGTTTGGATGCAATTCAAGGGACAGATCAAGCTCGTACTGCATATTGGGATCGAATTTATGAATATTTCCATACAAACAGGCTTTTTGATTCAGATCGCTCTCATAAGTCCCTCAACAAACGTTGGACTGTCATTCAAGAATCTGTCAATAGGTTTTGTGGTTGTCTAAGTCGGATAGAGAATAGAAATCAAAGTGGTATGACCATTGAAGATAAGGTTAGACCTAGTTACAAAACATCTGTGTTTGATGTCATTGTTTCGAGCTTATTTGTACTAATGCTCTATATTTGTTTTCTTTTCGTAGATAGTGCAGGCTGGCGAGCTGTATAAGAGTGAAGATAAGCAAAAGAAGGATTTCACGCTTATACAATGTTGGAATCTTTTGAAGAATCAACCAAAGTGGATTGAAAGGCGTATTCAGATGCAAGCTCCAAAAATATCCAATAAAAAGCAGAAAACCACGCCCTTTTCAAGCCCTGCAGCATCCACGCCTGCATCTACTCCTCTGCCACATGAAGTTGAGAGCGGGGATGCAAATCCGGATTATGTCAGAACTTCACTTGAAAGACCTTTAGGGAGAAAGAAAGAGAAAGAAAAGCTTCGTCAAAAAGGTGAACGTTTTTTTTATGATTCCGTAGATCATCTATGGGCTAAAAAGAGAGAGGATGATGCAGCGAAGGAACTGAAGAAAGAAGAGAGGTTCAAACAAGCGTTCGCGTTGGAAGAAGAGAGAATTGAGCTTGAGAAACAGAAGTTCGAGTTTAAGAAGATGATGGAAGAAGAGAGAATTATGAGGATTGATACTAGTGGCATGGATAGTCCTCAAAGAAAGTACTACAAGGGGCTTCAAGAGCGTATTCAACGTGATAGTGCTAGTTAATTCTTTAGTGAAGTGTAGCAGCTTTTATTTCAATGGTTCTAGTATTTCATCCTTACACCATGACCTTGGCGTATCTCTTTTGTCAAATTTTCAATGCATCTCTTGTCCAGAAAGGGGAGATGTCTAATGTACCCCTCTCAGATTTATTAAACAAAACAAACATTGCTTGGCGGGATTGCTTGCTTATGTAAGTAGCTTGTTTTGGCATTGAATATTGATCTTATAAGTTCATCTATTGGATGTGTAGCAGCTAATGCCTAATGCTAATGGATAACAGGATATCTGAATGAGAATTGAATGAAATGTAATCTTCTATTTGTCAAGACAGAGCTGGTGGTGAAGACAAAACTGTACCACCGAGATGGTAAGATGTCTGTGTAAAGCTACAGATTGATATATGAGACAGTAGAAGCTATAATTTTTTCCTACTTTTTTTTCAGTTGACAACCTTACATGTCAACGTGTAAAGTTCTTAATCTTTTACCACATCAATTGCCAAACTGACTGCTGATATTTTACAGCAGCATGACTTTGTTTGATACAAAATACTGCTGATACCTACCTGTTTACTGTCCAATAGTCGGTCATAAATGAAATGAGCATTTTGCTCAATTTTACTATCCTGTAATGGCAGATTTTATCTTGGCTGGATGAATGAACTATGTGAAAGAAACATATTTTCATCATGACAGATATACTGATTGAGCAAAGTGTATATTCCATGGCCTTCACGGTAATGATAGTATTGGACAGTGAAAAGAGATAATGAGATCGAATGTTTCATGTACGTAATGATAGGATCAAAAAGCTAACAAAGGTGATGGGTTTGGTGACTTGTTAGCGCGATACGATCGAACAACTCATACAGATGGTGATGGAATATTACCGTCGCACGGGGAGAAAGGACGAGACGCCGCCGTCGTTTTTTTTCGCAAGGAATGGACGGGGGAGGAGATGATTAGTTGGTAGTTTTTTGTGGACCCAGATTTTAATTTAGGGAACCATATTTAGGGGATTTGTTGGAGATGATTAGTTGGTAGTTTTCTATTTTCTAGATTGTGTCCTCTAAAAAGTGATTTAGGGGATGAAATTTAGAGGACATTGTTGGAGATGCTCTAAGGGAGGAGCGGAGGGGTAGGGTGAGTTTTTCGTTTTGGCCCCTCTATTTTGTGTGGTATTCCACAATAGTGCTATACTGCTACGTGCTTGAGGTGGTTTCTTTTTCCATGTTACGGATTAGGGCTGGCAATTTCTCGTGAGGCCATGGAGGGTTGGGGCGAGGGCTATCTTCACCACGGGGAACAGGGGCGGCCCCATCAGCCTAGCGGGACGGGGGTAGGGGTTGTCCTTCCCTGTGAGGTCTCAGAGCAAGTTTAATAAGATTGATTGTGCTAACTACAAGGAAATCCATGTCAGCATAGTCCTATGTGGAGGGAAGAGAAAAGGAGAGAGAGAGCCAAGCCGACTCCCATGCAAGAGTCAGGCTATAGCACAGGAAAAGATGCATTATCCATGCATGTATCCATAGAACTAATTGCTATACCCATGAATGTATTAAATTATCAATACTCATGTATGTATTAAATGATTGAGAGCTCTTGTGGAGACAACTTATAGCTAGCTTATTGTATAAGTTGACTGCATCATTATCTTTTGATGACATGGAAATGTATTGGAGGTAGCAGCTATCTGTACTATTAAACTTGCTCTTAGGGAGATTGGTAAAAATAAATAAAATATTTCTAAATAATAGATTGTAGTTATTTAATATATGAGATTGTTTTTTTCTTGAGATTATATTTTTTCTTGTATATTTAGACTAAAACTTGAATCTATATGTTAGAATATATATTTTGAATCTATATTTTTTAAAAATGTCTAAATAATTATAAATCAATAGATCAAATAAAATCATTATTATTATAAAATAGTTTACCCTATTTTTTAATCCCCGCTGGGATCCCCGTGAGGTTGGGTCCCCATGGGGACCGAAGGCAGGGGGCCAAGTTGACCCGATAAAGCTAGCGGGGCCAGGGCAGGGATGCGCTGGCAGGGATTAGGGCGGGGGCGGAGGGCCCTCCCTAGGACACCCTGCCCTGTTGCTATCCCTATTATGGATCATACCTTGTGCGTTTTGTTTGCATACTGTTATTTTTTTCAGGTATTTCTTTTGGTTTCTTTTTGTTACTTATCAGTAGGTCAAGTAACAAAAATAAAATGAACATAGTTCTTTTAGGTGCATAATAACTAACTAGTTAGCATGAAGTGTATTTCTATTTACCATTGTTAGCCAATCAATGACGGAGTAAAAATGCTGAAGCTTAGTCTTTCTAGTTTTTTTCTTAGTCCTTAAGCTTTCATTGCTGTTGTTTTTTGCCCCTCAGTTTTGAGGCTTTGAGTCTAAGAGCTCGTGTATCTTTTGGCTGTGTATATCCCACGAGGATATAGAGGCCGGATTTTATATCCTTTATCTAAAAAAAGGAAAATTACTCTCTGGAAACGACAAACCAAACATAAAAACAAGAAATAAAGCTGAAGGCCCACATTGAAGGTTCTGCAAAGAAGCACCGGAGTACCAAAGCAATACGTGTATTCTCCAACGTGGGGTGGATCCTTCAATGAAAACAAGAGAGGTGGTTAGGCAACTGGCCAAGTCGCAACAAATCTTAAAGCTGGCTCCTGCGAGTGCTATGCGGCGAATCCGGTGGCCGAGCGAAACCAGGGCGCATGGTGGGCGGTGGCATCGTCCTCCAATGGTACACTGTATTCGTATTGATTTCTATTTTTAGTTTTTATTTAGAAAAGTTAAAAGTTAATATAAATATTTAGTTTTTTAAAATAGATTCTCCACTCCTCTCATTCTCGTTTCTCTCTAAAGATAAGACAGGGGATTATGAAAGTATTATGCACCCCACTTATCTCGCTCCGGTCTCGCGAATGCATATCTCCCTTATTTTTTCTACCGTTTACAGGGGATCGGTAGCTACAGTATAAAATAAATTAGTTATAATACAAAATAAATTATAAATAGCTTATTGAGCTGAACTAAGCGCTCCCAAAACACGCATTTGTTTCCATGCGACGTCGTTTTCGCCGCCGGGAAGGCGACGGCGACGTTCGGTTGCGGCCCTCGATCAATGCCTTGTCGGCGTCGCCTTCGGCCAGGCCATTTCGCTAGCTACTGTCGCGGTTTACTTGGACGCGTTGGAGCACCGGCCGGTATGGGCTGTGACGTTGTGGTGGGACATGGTAAGATGCGATTTGTTACCTCGTGCTACCTAAGCTAGGAAGTGGTTAGTACAAATCGACAACATTTTTTGAGTTTATGATTTATGATTTTTGTAATAAATAAATAAAATAATTTTTATCCTTTTTTAAAACAATTTATTTAAACAATATTTTTAAAATAATTTATCGATATCCAAAACGTTTATATTAAACCTAGGCATTAGTTGCAGCCAGAAAAAACCACTCATAGTCTAGTTTTGTAACAGTAGCGCACGAGATACTACTCCCCGCTCATTTCGGTTTAAGATTTTGGCTTATTTTTTTACTATTTATAAATTTTGTCTTTTTCTATCTTTTCGGTTTTTTTAGCTTTTTTGCTGTTTCTTTTTTCCGTATTTGTTTGCATTATACGAGATGGGATAACATGTTTTTTTATTTTTTAATTTTTTAAAATTTAATTATGTTAAATAAATCACCTTCAGCTACAATAAAAATAAGCTAGGTTTATTCAGCCCAAATGAGCACAATCTTAATAAAGTGGTACACGCAGATTATGTGGGAGAAAACAACAGAGGTGGGGATCGATGTTCCGACGAGGGGAGGAGCGAGCATCCAGATCAACACAACAACTACAGTCCCGGAGTCCCAACGAAATGCATGCATTTTTTTTT
>CM029633.1:30488490-30553490 GCA_017311315.1 Dendrocalamus latiflorus
GAGGCATTCATTCAGATCCCTGATCGCTTCGAGCAAATTCTTGAGATGATCTTCATTGTCGTAGATATCCACACCAAGCTTCCTCAGTTGCCATAGCTGGCTAATTTCTTTCAACTTGTCAGCACTTGCGCTGGAAGCCTTGACATGGGACAGTACCTCCAGGTTTGTCATGTACTTGATCTGTGCAGGGATCTCGGCGGAGGAGAATGGTTCCTCAGCCCTGGTAGTGTCAGTGCTTGGAATATGACCTTTGCGACCAGCCAGTAGAGTTGTGGAGTATTAAGTTGGCTGGGCCCCAGGGTATACCGTGGCCCACCTGGCATACCCTGTGGGTTTGCCCCTGTCGGAGGTGGGCAGTGTCGAGCGGCCAGTGGAGGCCAACGCCAAGCGGGCGGCAGGAGGTTGCGTCGAAGAGAGAGAGAGAGAGGCGTAGAGGGAGTTGGCAGGAGAGCAGGAAGCCAGAGGAAAGAAATGAGGGAAGCAATGGAGAGAGGGGAAGAGAGAGAGGAAGCATAGGAGATGGGCCAGCTAGGTCCATCCAGCCGGATGGGTGGATGAGTAGAGAGATAGAGAGAGAGTAGTATTTGCATACTGTAGTATAAGGTTATATGTTATCTATTTAGCCACGCAGTAAATTTTGTTAGTAGTATTTAAATTACATAACCTTATTAATAATTATTCTTGATTATTAAACTAAAATAATTATTGTCAGTAGACTAAAATTTTACACGGTGATTTAAATAGTAATTAAGTTGAAAAACATGAAATCGGCTAGATTAATTTTGGGGACCACATGAGAATGCATCGGTATAATTTATTTTTCTATATCCATAAATTGAACCATAGTGTACATGCTAATTGCAGAAAAATATTTGTGTCCGGAGGAAGATTTTCACTTGAGAGAATCTAAAACCGAGACTTTTGATCCATAGGCAGGCAAGCATGCCTTGATCATTGAACCAGAGTAATTTTTCTTAAAAGTTATTTTTATGCTAGATTAATATCACTCCTGCATAAAATAAATTTTAAAGGAAATCATGTGTTTGATGATGATAATGATGAACACGTGCTTGAAATTAATAATGATGATAAATATCAAAAGGGTAGGCAATTGGAGAAGCCACTGTCGTACCGATAAATAATAGGTGGGTGGATGGTGCCCTGGAAAGGAATGATAGTGGTAGGTGTAGGGCCCTCTGTATATGGATATTATATAAGGATAAACCAAATTTTACTTGTGTAATAGGTCATATTTATCGTATCAGCCATGGGTCTCGTTGAAGATGGGTAGAACTCAATTACCTTAGCAAGTTACTTATATACTCCATATGGGTAAGGAGTATATAATTGTGAGGATATGGTAAGACCAAAGAGGGTAAGGCCTAAGGTGCATATATTAACGCGGTGGAGTATCGGGTGAAGGCGAGTTTGACCTGATCAACGGCTATCACATAGTTAGGTAGGTGTTAGGTGATGGAACCGCCCCAAGCCAACAACTATGACTAGCCAGGTGGAGATATAGTATACAAAAATAAGGAAATGGCTTTATACTCTAATTTAAGCATCATATATAAGGAAATACGAGGAAACCAATGACGATTAAAGTCAAAGTAGCTATGGGTAAAGTGATACCAACCTGCGCAGGGTTTAAATCATGATTCGCGCCTGTCTCCTGGATTGGAGGCTACGGGAGCCTATCAGTGGCATTTTCTCTGAATACGAGTGATTAGTATATTTATAAATTATAATTGGACCTTTTTACCACATAAAAACTTATTTTTGAAACGATGATGAATGAAATAGAATTGTTGAGATGAGAATTGTGGACATAAAATTTCCTATTACTATTAATGCTTGCTGAGTACTTTTGTACTCATTCTTGCAAAGTCTAGAGATTTACCTAGTTCCGGCGAAGTTTACATGGAGGACAACTACCACGTGGAATAGAGGACCCAGAGTACAACGAGTACAAGATGGATGCCTCGTATGGGAGGTCGGGGATGAGTAGGCGATGGCCTGGAGCCATTTCTGTGAACCCAAGCATACTAGTGTATAGTTGTCTACTTGTCTCCATTTTTTGTATAATTATTAGTTATACCAATTTCTTTTCCTGGTATTGTAATATTCGGGCATAACTTGTTAAGCCCTATTTCAGACTGCATGGAATGGTATTGTAATGATGTTATACCATCTCTAATTATTATTCTGTTGCAACACTCTGATGGGCTTATTATTCACTAGAGCGGTGTTCTACCGAACAAACGAATAATAATCTATTGACTAGTGTTATTACCTCTTGGTAATAACATGGGTCATCATAACACACTACATCACTCACACTTCTCAAACCCCAACCTTAGAACACTTGACTTCAATAATAAAGCTAGGATGGTTAACAAGTAAGTCTCCATCCTAACCTATTAAATAAACAAGGCAAACCTGCCTCATCTAACCCTAATGGATACGATCCACTTAGCACAAAATGGTAAAAACTGTTAACCCACACAACACATGTTTTGCTCACACACCATACTTATACACGCTTTTCAAAGCACACAAGCCTGAATCCAATAAGTCTTTAGCCTTTGATCTAACTTGATCTTCTTAGTTTCTCCTTGACTTAAACCACTTTCCCAAGCACTCTCAAATGTCACAATTTTGATCCAAGATAGTTTCTGATATTTTGGTCAACTTACCAAATATCTTTTATTGATCCGGTCTTAATTCTCCCTTGCAAGCAATAGCTATGCTTGCCACGTGTAGGTATATAGCTTGCCATGCGTTGGTAAGTCTTTGCTGTTATGGTTTCACTGAACCGTACCTCATTTGGCCCAACCAAGCTACAGGGTGCAACCCGTTGCTCGAGCCCCTTTCAATATTTCCTGTCTTTCTCGTGCCATGCTTGAGCTCAGCCATTTCACCCCGGCATCCTTGATCGTTCTAGATCTCAAGTTCTCTACGAGCGTAGCCCCATCCAAGCAGCCCTGCACATCCAAAGACCAAGAAATTATTTCTAGGCACAAGTTCTTCATAACTTGACCCACGTTAGTTAAAACATGCTTCATGCAATATTAATGCACTGACCTTAGTCAATCCAAATTAATCCATAACTCAGTTTCTCGAAATCCAAGAATATTCATGTACGCCGGTATACCACCCACCTAGGCCGGTACTATCGCACCCCGCAACTAGACATCTCTAGAAAAAAAAACCACTGATAAGTAAACCGCGATACTACCGCTCTGCGGTATGACCGCTGCGGTCATACCGGTTTGCTTGAAAAATTCTGAAACCGATCTAGATAAAATACAATATTTGCAAAATCAAATATCTACACCCTAAAACTTACAATAATTCATCATAATACTATCATGGACATTCTCATATCGTCCTTCAACATCCTCTGCATTACTAATTTCTTCGTAAAAAAATTATAAGCACACTCTACTATCTATATTTTTAGTAGTTAATCATTCTTGAAGCAATTAATTATCCGTTGTTAAGATCTATGCTTTGCCTTTATAATCATCCAAAAAGGTTGTACCACTTGAGGAATCGTGAGATGACTCAAATGTCTCTAAAAAAATGCTTGTTGGCTTGTTGCATTTGAAAAGCGATTTTTTTATATGAAATGGTTCAAGTCCTACTAGAGTGGTCTGGTTTGAGAAAATTTTAAATTAGAATTAACGAAAAAAATCAGAGTGAATCAAATATCTTAGCTAGCTATGAGCAATTGTCATATAATCGTGCAATACATATTGGACACGTTTTATGAAGATCAACTGAGAAAGCCCTCTGTAGCTAACTCAAATTCAAACGAACACACTCTTGAGCAACCAAAATGGTTAAGGGATGTGCTCTCATGCTCTCACTAAACTCTAAAAGTGCAAAGGCACAAATTTTAACCACTAAGCTTCATATGGATCCATGAGGTGATGTACCGCGTAGCATCTTTCCCGATACGAAAAATTGCACACCTGGTGAGCAGGGTATATCTGCTACATTCAGATTCTCCAGGTTAAAGCTAACCGCATGCTCTATAACTTTTGACATATGTACAAATAAGTTACAATCACACATTTCCCCCATCAAATACATAATAACATCTCCCAAAGGCTCCCCATTCCCAGCTAGTCACTACTCACTATTACTCACACGGTCACACCTAAAAAATAATGAAACCTAGAAGGGTAAATAAAACCAAGGAAAAAGGTAACTAATTAAGAAAACAAGAAAACTTAACCAATGAGCTTGCAGTTGGTTAATTTCCCATGGCACCTTTTCCTCATGTCCAAACTCCAAAGTGAGTGCACATGCCACTACGCCAGGAACGCCGCCCCCACGGCGTCGCAGGGCGCCTTCCAGAGAGCGCCAATGCCGCCGGGGCGCGCACCGCAGCGGCGGCACCGCTCGCCGGCAGGCAGCTCGGCGACCAGCACCCGCCGGCACGACGGGCACGAGGAGTTTGTGCGCAGCCACGTGTCGACGCAGGCGGCGTGGAACCCGTGGCCGCACTGCGGCAGCACCCGCATGGCCTGGCCGTCCTCAAACTCGGCGAGACAGATGGCGCATTCGTCCGCCTCCTCCGCCTTGCTGCCGTCGGACACGTACGTGACGGTCGGGAGCGACCGCAGCACCTCCTTCTTGACGCCCCTCTTCACGGCGGCCGTGCCTAGTGGGGTCCCGGCGGTCCGGGCCCAGCGCCGCGAGCACGCGCACCGCGCGACGAGTCCGAGGCCGAGGACGCAGATGAGCGCGCATAGCAGCCCGGCGATGATGACGACCATGTCTGAGTTGAGGGAATCCTCCGGCGTGCCGGCGGCCGCCTCAAGGAGCCTTCTTGCCATGGCTGGCACTAGGAGAAATGGCGCGAGCTAAGTCGCGAGCTGTGCTGCCGACTGGTGGAGAAATAGTAGGCTAATAGCTTGGGCAGCGCGAGAAGTGTGTGCAGGAGGGGGTTGGTTTCACTTGCTTATATAGAGCTCCTGTGTGCAGCTGATTGGCGACTTTGGTCTTTGGAAAATCTGAAGAGACGAAGAACACGGGTCATAGTAGGTCAGTGGAGTGCTTTGTTTGGGGGTTGGAGCTTGAAAGTGGGTCCTCCTTTAGGGTTCTAGTAGTTCTCCACCGTTGCCCGGATAAAAATGGTACTCATAATGCTCTCCTTTAATACTTGTCTTAGCCATCTAAGGCCCTCTCATGAGTGGAGTACAAAATAAGTGAAGCAGGAGTAACATCTAATCATTCACGGCTCAAATTTGACTCAGAATATATATTTCGTAATAAGAGAAGTTTTCACGTTTTTTTAAATATTAGATTTGTTCTAGGTTCATAATTGTTTCTTATTTTTAAGTGTCTGTTTGGTTTGTACAAAACCAAAAAGGCAACAAGGGGTTGAATGGTACTGTCCAAAATTTTCTCCTAAGTATTCTTGCTTCTATTATCAAATAACTACAGAGTTATAGAGAATAAAATCCTCAGCCAAAATCTCAAAACAAATAGCTCAAGGAATCAAACTTTGCAAAACACGGAACCCTGGAGGTTGAACCGCCAATAGGTTGCTGGTACGACCTCCTGCTGGTCGGACCGCTCGGGGCAAGCCAATTGGACCGCTGGCTAGAGGTCTTGCGTTCTAGTCCAGAATCAGCCCAACGAACTCTAGAAATGGTGGAACTTCTAAAATACAAGTCCAAATGCTATAAAACTTTGCACACTCCTTACTTAAGATCTTTGGAACATATTTCATACATGGATTGAAGAAATTCATGTCAAAATTTAGACTTTTTTTGATATTGAAGCAAGATTGCACTAAAACCGGACAAAATACGAAAAATGGTGAATATAACTTACTCATGAGTAAAGGATAACCAAGATGGCTTTAGATATGTTCCCACATCTCACAACAAACAAGAATACCGAAGAAATCAAGCCAAAAAACTCTCAGATCACGAAATCACTTGGTGAGACTAAAATCATGCAAAACCAGGTTTGTTCATGAACTTGCCATCAAAGTGTCTAGATGAGTGGATATTGATTTTCAGAGAATATCTCTATTTCTTATACATCCTTAGCATAATAAGATCAAAAGGAGAGAACAGGGGAGGAAAAACCGGAGAGATCCGAGGGGGAAAAACTAACCAAATCATGAGCAAATCAATCAACATAAGATAGTCATGGAGATGGATAAAAATTGATGTATTGCTACTTGAGGATGAAGGTTTTATAGCCGCTCCACCTAGAGAATAAGATAGTACACCACAATATTCAACTTCTCTCAAATCCTAACTCTAACACTTGTGAACACCTTAGGTCTCAAGAGAGAATGGTTGGATGGTTAACTACAACTCTCCATCCCAACTTGTTAAATAGATGGGTTAACTAGCCACATCTAACTCTTAGTGGATACTATCCACTTAGCTCAATTGGGGAAAACCTGTTAACCCCACACACGTGGGTTTTAACCAACTCACCACACTTATGGGCATTTTTAAAGTGCATAAATCTGAATCCGCTAAGACCTTAACCTTGATCCATCTTGATCATCTCAAGTTCTCCTTGATATGAACTGCTCTCCCAAGCGCCACGGTTTTTCTTCAAGGTAGTTTATGGTATTTTGTGCAAACTACATAAATACACTTTTTTGACCGGGTCATCTCTTTCCAATGCAAGCAATCATCATACTTGCCATGTGTAGATACACCACTGGCTTGCTACGTATCGGTAAGTCTATCCCGCTTTGGTTTCATGAAGCACGCCTCACTTGGATGGACTAAGCCACATGATGCAACTCGCCGTTTGAACTTCTCTTCAATATTTCTCATCTTTCTCGTGTCATGTTTGAGTTCAGTCATCTCACACAGACTCCTTGATCGTGTTGGGTCTCAGCTTCTCCATGAGCGTAGCCCCAATCCTTGCCATTGACCATGTTTGGCTCTAAGCGGCCCTGCACATTCAAACACAAATAAATTATTTTCGGACATAAGTTCTTCGCAACTTGACCCACATTAGTAGTAACATATCTCATACAACCTATATCCACTGATCTAGGTTGACACAACTCATCCCGAGCCTCAAATTTCCCAAAACACATAACATGGCTGAAGTTTCACTGCCCAGTCGGTCCGACCAGACCTCATTGCCGATCAAATCGCTGACGGCTAGTGGTTTGAGCTGTTAAAGCACACTGGTCTAACCGATGGGAATTTCTGGTCAAACCGCCCCCTTAAAGCTAGCCAGACCGCCCTGCTTGAAAACGTCTAGAGAATTCTGACAAAATGCAAATTCAAATTTTCGACATTTCCAAATTGCAATGGTTCATCACATCATAATGTAGGATCCTCTCATATGGTCCTTCAGTTTGTTACCATAAGTTGTCACACTTGAGTTAGACAACTTTGACTTTCGTAAGTTGGTGTTTGTTTCTTCACGAGACTTGTGGCATACCATATTTTCTTATCCCTATGCCCCACGTCATTGACATACTAGCCACGTAGGCGTGGCGCCACACCACGTAAGCCACCGTGTGGACCGAAGTAAAAGAGGCGAAAATTGGCAGAAAAAAGAAAGTGTAGGTTTTTTCCGCAAAAAATCGAGGGCATTTTCGCAATAAAAGGAGAGTGGAGGGGCTTTTTCGCAAAAAACGAGGGCCTTTTGTAACATCCTGAAATTTCAAGTGCTCAAAAATAGGGAGGTTTTAAAATTTTTCTTGCATTTTGCTAGCGCTCAAGTTTCATCTGAGTATCTATTGAAATCTTTTTCAATTTTGTGCCTAGATATTTGAACCAAGATTTAAATTAAAAGTTCAAAAATTGAAATCAATAATCTTAAACTCAAAATAGAAATTTAAATTAAAGATTCAAATTTTAAAATGTGGGCCTAGCCCTTTTTCCTTCTCTCTATTTTTCTCTCTTTTCTTTTTCACCCCCTTTCTCCCTCTGTTGCTGGGCCCGGCGCCTCCTCCCTCTCTCTGCTCCCTCCTCCTCGCAGCTTTCTTCCCCGCATGCGCCAGTCAAAGCCGACGGCTTCTGCTGCTGCTTGCGTCATCTCGGTCCCACGCCAACTGCTCCCATCAACGCACATCGCTGCTCTCGCGTCACCATGCCCTGCGCACCAGCTCCAGTCGCCTCCGCCGCCATCGCCCCGTGCGCACGCCGCCGACCATGCCGCAGTCCCGTCGCCCTGTACACCAGTCGCCGGCAACAGCTCCGCCACAGTGCATCCCCCACGGCTATAAGAAGTTTTCCCGCCTCCCATTGCTCCCCGCGCCACTCCCCTTCCTCCCCTACCCCCCTTCTTCCTCTTCCACGTGAGCTGCCATTGCCGCCGCCGTGCTCCCATGCGATTCCGGCTGTCCATTGAAGCTCCAGCCGAGGCGGTCGTGTCACGGCGTGTCACCACTCCCCATCGACCTCCCCTCTGAGCCAATTGGAATTTCACGCATCGTAGCTCGCCGCACGGCCGTTTTCCCCAAAATCGGCCGTCGCCGCCATTATCGCCGCCCACTGCACCTCGGTGGATCTCCTTCCAATTCGTTATGATGGGAGCACCACCTCGGCGTCCTGATGCCATCCCGAGCGTCGACCGAAGCTCCCGCCGCCTGTGCGTCGCCGGCACCGCGCGCCACCGCCGCCCGACCCCGGCCTCCGTCGCCAGCCTTCCTCGGCGCATTTCCCGCCCCGCAAACCCAATGGTGAGCCTCCCCTTTACTCACTAATGCTTGTGCCCATGCCAAATTTTGTCTCCTTTCCCCGCCGGCGCCGCCGTCCCCTTTCACCCCCGTCTCCGGCCGCTCATGTCGGCGCTGGCCACTCCTGATGCCACCACGACCCGAGCTAGCGCCTTCAGAAGCTTCCTCGTCCTCTGCGGAACCCATCTTGGCGGCCGCCCCAGCCTCCCCGGCCACCCCTCGCCGACGCCACCGCCGCCCAGTTGCGCCGGCTGTTTCCTCTGTTTTGCCATGGCTCCCACGATACCTCTTCTGCTTTGCTCCCCCTTTGTTAGTCGTGAAACACCCGTCGCCCAGTTGGTTGCCAGCGCCAGCCCTTGCACTCCTTTGCCAGAGGTCCCAAGTTCGATTCCGGCTGACCGCAAATGTCCACCCGTATTTTTATTTTCATTTTTGTAGTTCATATTAATCAATAAAAATTAAGGAAAAATCAGGAATTAATCCATAAGTGACGCTAAAATTTATTAGAGTATAAATAAGCTTTGTAAATGTCTAATCATGGATTAATTATTATATGTGCCTTTAACCCTTATGTTAAAGCTAATGAAATTTAATTAGGAGGTAAATAGGATTCTTTGAGATTTAAAATTTGATTAGTTCATATATAAGTACTCATGTAGTTTGAAGCATTTAATTAGAACCTGGATACTAATTAAAGGCAAGATGGGTAAATTTACTATAAATCTTGCTCAAGCGCATGCTCTCCTAAAATGATGATTTAACAATTTAACAAAACCTTCCAAAACAATATATATGTATATGAATCATAAGACCTTGCATATTAGAAAGGACCATAGAATTAACCACTAAATGGTTTATAACTATAACTGATATCTAAATGTTAGAAAATTGTGAGAACCACTCTTTGAATAGTGATTAGTGACGTAAGTATTAAACCACTAGCATTTAGACTGTAAAACCCAAATTAAGTTAAGTGTAGTGTTGCATATAATTGACTAAGACGTTACATATACACAGTAGGCCATAGTAAAAACAGAATCACGTAGCTTCACAAAAATTAATGAAGCAATACGCCAACACCGTTTAAAAAGAAACAACTATTTAAGTTAGAAGGTCATGGATTGTAATATAATCCCCAATCCTTGGTATATCGCCGGTAAATAAATCTCAATGCTAGATTTAGTTACTAATGGCAGAAAACTAAGAAGTTGGTATTTGGATTAAACAATCCACGTAAAATGACTATGGATGAATATTGAAGTATGCCTGTAGAATATATGATAAAAGCTATTGGCGCAACAGAAGCGTTAAATGAATTAGGAGATACAAAAGTTAACCATCTAAAGTATGACTATCGTTTCTATATCTTTAAAAGGTCACACTACTATACAGTTACTAAAATATAATAGCCCTAGGACGTCGTACATTGAAATGACCTAACTAATATACAAACATTCCAAAGTAAACACCTAATCAATAACAACGAATAATTAGGGTTGCATAAAATGCCACATATCAAATTCAGTGTTACGAAGATACATAAAATAGGATAATGGGATTATTAAAGTTTTAAATTTTAAATTAATTACCATATATGAATAAATAATGAGCATTTGCTATTTATCTTAATCCAGTTGATAAGTAAAGGCATATATAAGAAATTATTCTAAAACTTAATAAAGGTATGCAAGTGTTATAATACTTTTGACTAAAAGATTTATAGAGTAAGTACAGATCTCATCCATCAATCCAGTTTGCCTTTACCATAACCTAAGTTGCAAGGAATACATACCCTAAAAATAAAATTATACGCTAAACTCCTACGCCAGCCTATAGGTCTAATCCGACTCATGGAACTTCCTTGATAAATACAAAAGTAATAAAAGAGATTATTAGTAAAAAGATCGAACCTCGCCTTTCTCCAACCAGCTATGTTTGGCCACTTCTTTTCCAAAGCAAATAATTCCTGTAGATACTTCTTCACTTTGATCTCTTATTGTTCTAAAATTTTTCCTCACGGTAAAGCTATTTATATAGCTCGTTCTCTTGCTCAAATCCAGCTACCACTGTGTTGGCAACACATTAAACCGAATCATCCTTCTATTCTCAAATCGTAATAAATGTATAAATTAAATTAAATCGGGCATTTAAAGTATTTGGATTTATTTGGATCTCTTGAGTTATTTGCTTTTATTTGGATTCAGTCGCTTATCGCGTAATTAGAGATTGGGGTTCTGAAGAATCAAAGGATCAAGCGAAGCCGAGATCGAGGTGAGGATAAGGAACAGAAGTTCAGGACCATCGCATGGACCATCGCATGAGAGAGCTTCGAGTGAGCTCAAGACTGCGATAAACCGCGCAAGGCGAGTCAATACTTTGATCATGTTGAACCTACATTTTCAATAAATTATTTTGTTTAAATTATCAAATTGCATGCTGTTATTTTATATGCAAATACATGTTTAATTTAGAATTCTAGCTAAATGCCTATTATCTAACTTGATTAATATTGCCCCTCCTTTGAAATATTTGAACATGAGAACCTTGTCGCCCTAGCAAAATTATAATATTAATCTTTTGAAAATAAGTCCATAATTATATGACATGCTTAGTTTTGCTTAGATACTTGTGGGAGTAAGAACATCCAAGCATCACTTTAATCATGAGAAAATGTGGTTGGGCAGTCATGGTGGTAATGACTGGTATATGTTGGATATGGTTATTTTACATTCCCAAAAACCTCAAATTGCTTAATTATCTGGGCGGATGGTTCGGGGGTATGGTGCTGGGTGCACGAGAGTGTGGTTTGTGGTAGCACCGCCCAGATAACGCTAAGGACTGAATCTTGTCATGACCTCCTATGTAAAACAAGTACAACCACAAGTCTGTAAAGTACAACTTGGCTTAATAGATTTACCGGACCCCGAAAGTCATCATCATCGGTGGAGGAGAAGTGGTGGTGCAAGTAGCGATTCTGGGTGACGGCTTGAATGGGACACTCTTTGTGAGTGACGTTCTTCTGCGGCGTGCTAGCAGTACGGGGAGTCAGCTGCTAGGCGCATAGGAGGGGAACATCCCGCACAACGTATGGGACCCACCGCAAGTGGGATTGGCCCATCGGGTGAGATGATGGACGGGGCGAGGTACTTTGAACGGTTACTGTGATGGTTGGCTCAACCGCATGACTAAGGAATCGTGCGGGGCAACGAGTAAACTGTCTCTTGTGGGTAAAGTGTGCAAACTCTGCAGAGCCAAAACTATTCGAATAGCCGTGCCCACGGTCAAGGGCGGACATGGGAACTTAACTAGATATAGTTCTATTTAAAAATGTTTGGAAAATGGGAATGGAAAAGTGGAGGGCAGTGGAAAGCCCTGATTTGAGTTGTCCTGGGTGTCGTCCCAGTGGTAAGTTAAGCGGCTATAACGCTGAAAGATGTCAAACGGTGTGATGCCATATGTATGGAAAAATTATGGTGATGTTAGGCATATGGTGTGATGCCATATGTATGGAAAATCATGTTAATATTCCTTGAACATTATGTTTTGTTCCAAAACTGCTAGGTCTCAGGAAATTTTATGTATTGTATTTCAAATAGTGGCATTTCTATTCCTACAAAATAAAATATGGAAAGAATAAGCAGGGTCGGGAGTAAAGGAAATAGATGGTTGTAGTGTGCACATAAAGGTATTGGTGGATTCATGTCGATCATAAATAGGAAATGATAGTATGGGTTCTAGGAGAAATAAACTGGTGGAGTCTAGCTGAATAGACAGGCTAAATAGATGATCTAATTGAATTTTAGGGAATTTGGAGGAGTAATACAAGTATTGGATTATAGTTCCTGATTAGTGATTTACTTGGTGGGAGGATACTAGTGGATCGTAGAATTAATCAACGATATTCTTGGTGGATATATAATGGAATCGTAGAATTGATCAATGATATTCTTGGTGGATATATAATATTGAATCGTAGGCTTGATCAATGACATTCTTGGTGGATTTGAATCAATAATAAAAAGGATTGGATTGTTAGAAAATCTTGATGAGGATGTTCGGTGGATTAATTAGGTGACGTCACTCGCTGTTTGGAGTTTTAGACAGCAATCAATATAAAATGTGTGTAGTCGGTGGATCATTTAAATGATGTCACTCGTTGTTTGGAGTCTTAGACAACAACCATTACAGAAAGAATATGATCGGTGGATTGAATAGAGGATGACACATGCTGTTTGGAGTTTAGACAGCACTCAATAAAGAAAGTGTAATTTCGGTGGATTAAGTCAATTATGGCAATCGCTGTTGGGAGTCTTAGACAGCGGCTAATAATGAGAGTGAATCTTTGGTGGATTAAGTCAATGATGTCAATCGCGGTGAGGAGTTTTTAGGTTGCAAATACAACAATATGATTAAATAACAGAAATGCTACTAAAAGCGATTTTGGCAAATAAAACATCCCGAGCCTCTCCTTTGTTAAGCCATGCATACTATTTAATTGCATTCTGTGTATTGGCTCGCGGAGCACGGGGTCGGAGTGCTCATGCTCGCTTTTGCGACAAAAATACAGAATCAGAAATCAAATCACCTCGCCTCAGCAACAAGATTGGACAAGCTGGCAAAGAAGATGAAGATGTCAAGAGCTAGGTCGCGCACCTCCAGTTGGCTGCCTGTGGGCATGTCCTGAAGGTCCCACCTGTGTGCTTCGTTCTTCCACTGCTGCAATTTATTGATTTCGGCCTAATCGGCCCATGAGTAAGTCTACCATTATATTTACGCTTCCGCTTGATATATACTTTTGATATTCAGAACTGTAATCTGTGAGCACTATCTACTGATCCAGGGAATAGTGCGGTGGAATCACAGAGGATTCCAGATTGTATAATCTGGGCTCCGACACCTTTTCAGAAGAAATAAGGGCCTGTTCATAATTACAGGAAACCGCGGGTTGCTACCGAGCAAAAAAAGTTTGTAGGGGCTTTTTCGCAAAAATCCAGGGACCTTTTTGTAAAAATTGTGGACCTAAATGTAATTACCAAATCTTTGCGGGCTTTTTCGCGGAGGCTGACACGTGGACATCCCCTCCGGCCGGAGAGTCCGCGGGGTGTAATATATATAGTATTTGTTTTTGCCAAATGTTGCCACCCTTGTGTTGAACCATTCGCTTGCCATAAAAACACTGGTTTGCCGCACTTTTGGCACAAAATTATGTTAACGTGTGGCAAACAACCAAACATGTTCTAAATTAACGGCACAAACTAGATGATTTTATCTTTTTTCTTAGAATTTCTAGCATTTTTTTCTCAGCAACTATAAACCACCAGTCGTCCATTTTTGGTATGTAGTAGATTGATTGATAGATCAAAGTAGTACCTTGGAGAAAATAAAAGGTTAAATATTTTCCAGTTGTCTCGTGAGTGAGCATATATCCACTTCCAACTAAGAGCTAAACTCAGAGTCACTCATCCCTCGCAGCCAATGAAACACTTCTGCTAGAAAAGGGTTACGAAGAAGGGACAGATGGCCTTGTTTGGAGTGGAGAGCCACATGAACAGCCCTTTGTTCTGGTACAGAGACTTTCGGTGTTTCTTGCTACCTGTCACTCAGCTATAGCCCCCTACATGTTCTGCTGTATTGACTTGTGTGCTGAGCCAGTGCTCACGTTTATAGCCCACCTCTTCACCTCCGTTCTTTAGATTCGTACGTACGCATGGTAGGCGCAGCCGCGCGGGTCGAAACTAGAGACGTATGCAGAAGACATGTAATCTCCGAAAGCGCGGCTCGCATAGAAACATTGCTGTTTCCATGACAAAATACCTATCTGCAATGCGCTACTCAACGTGTAGATTTCACAGGCTAGACATGCATGATGAAAGTATTTTACATGTGCGATGTGTCCATGTATAGTGATTCTGCGATTTGAGAGCGTCACTTTTCAAGTCTAAAGCCACACGTTCTGGTTACTGTTGGAGCGAGAGCAAAAGCAGTACCTCCTTTCTCTCGGTTGCAGCCCAAAAAGATCTTGTGGCCAAGAAACAGAGGCACAAAACTAAACATCTGCAACGCCAAGACAGATTTTTCGCCTAAATCGACCAAATTATGCCTTTTTCTCTCGAGGACATAGAAGGATGGATTTCAATAAACCGATATACTGCGAACGATCAGTTAAACAAGGTATTGCAAACTGCTAACGACGTACAAAATTGCAAAAAAGCTGAATTCGTCTCAAAGGAATTGAGGACCATGCCACCTGAAAAACCATTACCACTACAAGGCAATCACTTCAGATTTTTACAAAAAGATGAACGAACAGTCCAATTCAATAGAGAAGGACTAGCCATGAAAAGAAGATTAGAGAAGGACTAGCCATGAAAAGAAGATTAGAGAAGGACTAAAGGTGCGATCCACTGCCATATAAGTGCATACATGCCTTAGTTGTGCCTTTCTTCTTGGATGGTTGGATTACGATTCCTGTGGTTAAAGCTATATTTAGACCGTACACATGATGGCATGGTATTCCACCAAGATTTATTCCAAGGGACCGATTAGCCTGCACATAGCATGGTACATTGATTTCGGCCAGATTCCGCTTGAAAGGCACATTGCATGCTGCACACCAGACTACCGGAAAAGAACTTTGCACGGGCTTAAAGCGCAACTTGCATAAGTGGTTGCTCTTCAGACACAAACATGCAGGCCGGCTAGCTTCCTGATCCCAGTGGAACGACGGCCGAGAAGACCTTCCAGCGTTTGTTTCGCCGGACTTCCTCGGCTTCGCCGGATTTAGGAGAAAATGGCGTTGATCATGCTGCCGACGTTGCTGCTAGAGCGAGCCTCTCGCATTAGTACTGATCGGTTTCAGCACGGATGGAGGATCAACAGTTGAACACTTTCCATGGTGCAGCACGTCCCACTTAGTAGTGCTCCTATACTTTTCCCTCTCACAAGAGTAGTATTAACCTTAAAGTATATAAAAAGATAAGTAACATTCATTCATCGTACTTTAAAAATTATATAAATCAATATTAAAGAAAGCATAAAAACATCTCTTAGAATTAAAACATTTGCAAAACGAACTTTCAGAAAAAGGTGCTAATAAGTGCAACTTTAGATCGAAGGTGATCATGACAGAAAAAGCGTGAGCTTCAAACATGACAAAGAATCTTAGGTAAGACCCTGGTTTTCTGATAAGATCTGTCTAAGTGGATGGTATGGTCGGGCGATATTTTTCTCTTTTTTTGCCATAGAAGCTACTACCATCTGAACCAATTGAATGCCCCTGGTGAAAGCTGATAGCTCGGGAGAAAAGATTTGTTCCTGAGGAGTAGGCCTTGGCTATTAGCAATGCAGGGGAGCTGACTTGGTGTTTAAAGAAGTTGGAAATTAATATAAATATCTGATTTTTTTGAAATGATTTTTTTATTCCTCTCATGCTCGTCTTATTTCGAGGATAAGGCAGGGGACACACTCCTATCACACACCTCACTCTTGTCTCGTGCACATATCTCTCTATCACTTTCCCAACTCACACCTCCTCCTTCTAAAAGCCACTTCTTTTAGCTACTATTATTTATTTTCAGCTATTAACTACAACCAAAAGCCATCAAACTTTGTAAACGTTTTTCCTACTTTAATTGATTGGCAGAGCTTTGCAAATTTTTTAAATAATAAAATTTTTATTTAGAATTATAAAAATATACCTACGAATTGATTTTTTGCACTTTTAACCCCTGCGCCGCCCAACGGTTGGGCGACTTGACCACGTCGCCCAACGGTTAGGCGATTACTCCTCTAGTCGCCCAACGGTTGGGAGAGGGAATGAAGTAGAGGAGAGCAACTCGAGAGAGAGAGAGAGAGAGAGAGAGAGAGAGAGAGAGAGAGTGAAGGAGAGGAGCTCGGGAGGAGGAGAAAAGTTCGTGAGGTTAGAGATGAAGACGAAAATAGTTTTTTGATAAGAAAAACTGTCTTCGTGTGAAGGTAATAGCCTTATCCGTTCTTGTTCTTATCTGAATGTAGGCAACATGTTGCTACGTATTTATTTAGCGTGTGTATAATGCACATCCACGCCACCTTATGCAAATAGTAATTTTCTCATTGCAATGTGCTTCTCAAATTTTTTGCCAATAAAAACGACATCATGTTACATGCTTTAGAAGATTGAACATAACTGCATACAACAGGGGAGAATATCGTGGTACAAGCTTCTCCGGATGTGGCTACTGGTAGAAGGTGTCTCGCGCTACCCACATGGAGTGTTGCAGAGGGGGCGCCGTGAACGTGGCTAGCCATCATTGTAGTGACACGAACATTTGCAACTAGGGTTCGTGTGGCAGCATGTGGGATCATAGTAACTTTCTATGTTGACGACCTCCTCATTGCTCCTCTCGCGCTGCATTTGTAGGCGGATGTCATCGTTCTTCTAATTGAGATTGTCAATTTGCGCCTCTAACTCTAAGATTTAGTTTCACAATGTATCCATATACGTCACAATATGGCGTTCATGGGGAGAATCAATCCAGCAAACAAACTCACATTTCACCATCTGCTGGAAAGAAGGGTTAATATAGAAACTCTATTAGCAGTAATAGAAAATAAATTATTGGCTACTTGTACACCAGAGTGTGAGCATCGGAAGAAACGTCGTCTGTTATTGAAATGGCCATCCACAACATGCACGACCGCGTCCTCTCTGTGTCTACATTTTAGCCATACCGATTGAGCACGCTTGTTTGGCATCAAGCGGTGGTTAGGACCGAAGTCCTCCCTCCTATCCGCGGAAGGTCTTACGTTGGCGACCTCGATTGGACTGGGCCCCGGCATCTGCCATTGTATGTTACTATAGAATGGAGAAAGTTCTTCTTTCCACGGTTGGAAGGGCGTGGAAAGGTCGAGTGCTCCTACTTTCGGAGCATGGGGCTTGCATTTTATAGCCTGTGGAGCAGCTTTGTGCAGTGAGTAGACCAAATGGGACAGTTTTGCAAAGTGATTAGACCTGGGGGCTAGCTTTACATAGTGACAAGACCAACTGAGTCAGCTTTGAGCAATGACTACACCAGACGGGCCAGCCTTACACAGTGACAAGACCAGACGGGCCAGCCTTGCACAGTGATAAGACCAAAAGGGACAGCCTTTCACAACAAGAAGACCAAACATGGCAGCTTTAAGCAGTGACTAGACCACACAGGGTAACTTTGTGCAGTGAGTACACTAGATGGGGGCAACTTGTGCAGTGACTAGATAGGACGGGCCAGCTTTGCATAGTGACAAGACCAAATAGAGCAGCTTTACACAGTGACTAGACCACATGGGCCAGCTTTACGCAGTGAGTACATCGGATGGGGTAGCTTTGTGCAGTGACTACACTAGACGGGTTAGCCTTGCATAGTGACATGATGCTACGCTGGTCCATGAATTGGCCAGCGTGCAAAGCAGGAAGTGATAATACTCCGTAAAGTACGACGTGATAACACTTTGCCTCGCCAGCTTTTCAGATCAACATGATAATACTATACCTTCTCAGCTTTTTAGACAGTAAAGACAGAACTATGCAAAGCAAGGCGTGACAGCTCCCTGCAATGTAAGACATGACAACACTCTGCCTCGCCAGCAACTTTTCGGAAAGACAAGACAACACTCTGTCTCACAGGTTACTCACATGAAATTAATCATACCATACCAACCCTTTCGCATATAAAAGAAGGTGGAAGAAATCTAGGAGAAAACACTACACAACTAAACCGAACACTACAACAGAGTTTGCTTCACCACGTTGACAAGAGGCAGAAAAAACAATGGAACAAGATGATGAAGCAACGGAAGGAGACCCGCGAACTAACAAGATCTGTTACGGCCTGCGACAATCAAGCAAATAAGCAAAGCGTACCAGGTGGTCACCTTCCCGCAATGACGCCCCCGTAGCAGCAATCCCATCCTGAACGTTTCAACCGATCGTTCGCCGCAACACTAGCCCGAGGGGGAGACACTGCTCCTTCTTTGGTGCAGGGACTCATGCAAGTTATTCAAATCTAAGCAGCGGCTCAGTCTGGGCATACGTTACTAAGGTTACACAAACTACTCCTGTGACTATCTCGACCCCCGTTGGGACATGAGCAGCTATTGGCAACCGGTAAGGACTAGTTACAGTGTGTTTCCCTACTATTTCTCTTTCAAAGTACATACTAACAACTTTTCCTGTCTACCCGTAGTCCTCAGAACCACTATGTTTCTACCGTAAGTGGATCGACTTAGAGATCCACCCACATAACCAGTGGAATCTCGACTAGCAGGAATGGGATATCAAAAGGGCATGCGATATTCTAGAGGAGTAGCACCACAACGATGAGCAAACCCAACGTATATGTCGGGAGACGAAAACTCATTTCTAGATGTGCACAACTCATTTCTAGATGTGCACGCGCAGAGAGCGCAAGAAAAAGGGCCGGGTGCGCTGTAGCAACCGTGTGTGGCAGATCGGGTTCGGGGCGGGGTTCAAGTGCAACAGCGTGGTCTGGCGTGCGCTCCGCGACGTGCCGGCCATGTCGGTTGCCGGTGATAAGCAACAGAACGGGTGTAACCCCCGGGTGGACAGCGTGGAGAGCTACCGGGAAACGGCATACATAACTTCACTTCGATGAGGAAATATGAAAAGTTCGTACCAGATAATTGTTCTATGCAATGAAATAACCGTAGGAACATTAGTCCAAGGTCCCTAAATTATTGTGCAATATCCTAAAAATTGAAACAAAACCAATTTTATAGTAGTTTTTTTTAGGTGAAGACATGCATGCACGGTGCACCCCTCAGTTGAGATCAAGTACAGATCGGCAGTCTTTAGGATAATTCACAACTACATGTAGACCTTGGACTAATGTCAGACCGTTTCATTGCATAGAATAATTAGCTGGTACGAACTTTTGATTGGAGCTTTCCTATTTCCTCGCCAGAGTGAAGCTAAGTACCAAACTAAAATTGTTTTCATTGGTTCTAGTTTCATTAATAAATGGAACTGGGGTGGGAACACCCTTTGTTTCTAAAATTATATTCACAAACTATAATGTGTCGATAATGTTATATAATGTCATGTTAAAAAAACTGTCTTCCTTCTTTTGACGTTTACTTTAGGATTAGAGTACGTATTATGGTCCCCTAAAAAAATTAAGTTTACTTTTGTCGCATTGGCTAGGAGTACATGGAACGGATAAAGTATGGTGGTGCAATCTTTTTCTTTAAGAAAATTATCTGGTTTATATTAATTATACAGTGGTTTATATTAATTATACAGCAGGAGCGGTCCTCATGTCATGGGTGTTCAGCCAAACACCTATTATTTTTTACAAAAATACAATATACACTAGGTATATTATATTATATTATATATATATATATACTCTTAATTGAGCTAAAATGCTACTCTCTTTGTACAAATTTATAAGGCGTATTTTCTCTTGACACATAGATCAAAGAAATAGTAAAAATGACTATATTACCCATAATTATTATCTCTAAGCACTATATTCAATACATACATATAGATAATAGCAAGTAAAAATGCATATTTATTAGAGGTATAAAGAAAACATCACACTAATTTCACATTGAAATATGAAATATGCCTTATATTTATAAACAAAACCATTCAAAAATACGCCTTATAAACTTAAATGAGGAGCATATATTTGTACCAAAAATATAAATAAGTCCAATCCAACTCATACCTCCCTCTCGCAGCCCACTAGAGCTCCCTCTACATCCACTAAACCCACCAAAACCCAAATTCTCCAATGCCCTAACCAGCCACCCAAGTCTTAATCCTAATTGGCTCATTTATCTCTCTCTCTCTCTAAACGCGGAGACAGTACGCACGAGGGAGCTAGCCAGACAGGAGGCACAAGGTAGTGCAACAGTAGCGCGAGCCCACAAGGAAGTCGGCCAAACGAGAGCCAAGGAAAGGGAGAGGGAAAGCGTGGCGTGTAGTGGCGACTGGCAACGATGAGCTAGCGAGAAGGCAAACCAATTCCTAAATCAGGGCCACATGTGCGCTCTAGGAGTGAAGTGAGGGCGCGAGACGATGCAGGTGAGTAGGAAAGTGACGCACCGAATTGGGTGATGACATGGTGAGTAGGGATGTATGAAACGCACAGCGTTGTAGCGAGATCTCATTCCCAGGTGAGTTGCGCTCGGTCTCCACTCTCCCTCCCAATTCTGAAATCGACAAATCTCAAATAGTACATTGAATGATTGTGCCTTTGTGAAATGTTGATCGTAGAACCTTCAAAAATGAAAAAGATGTTTACAAATTTGTAATCTTTGTAGATAGTATTGGTTAGATTAACATAATAAAGGAAATTTCTTGAACTTTCAAATTGGTTAGCGTAAAAAGTTTGAATAAGTTAGCAAGGTGATTCTAATGAACAATGAAATGATTGTCCCCAAAATTGCATGAAGGGTAGTAGAGTTAAAATTGTATTTTGCTTAATTATTTTGTAATTATTCTATATTATTTTGAGATGTTTTTAGTTAGAACAATTTGTACTTCGATTTTTTCACCGAGGACCTTTCCTTTTTTCCTTTGAGCAATATTTTATTAACTCCAAATACCCATACCAAAAATCCTAGATCCGCCTCCGTAATACAGTGTGTTGAAGTGATTAATGACCTTTTACACTAAAATATGTACTAAGTTGGATCAAGGTAACTTGGGAACGTACGTCTAAAATTCTCTGGATAAAATCTACATGATATAATGAAAATAATAAATTTACTTTTTTATTTGAACATGTAATTTTCAAGAAGCAAAATTGTAAATAATTTATAGTAGCATGAGAGACATGTCAAATTTTAAATTTCACCTGCCAACCGTAACATAGACTATCAGAGTGCTACCATATCTCTCTGGTTGATGACGAGAGTTTGATTCCTACCGATTTGAAGACAAAAAGAGTTTGATTCTCACCAACCATAGGTTGGGTATATTATTTACGCGGATTTTCCACTATTATTTTTCAAGATATGAGCCAATAACATATGGGTTGTGAGCCTTAAGATGACTATGATAACCAATTATTCCTACCATCTAAAAAAAAGTTTTATCGAATATGATAGACAAGCTTATTAGTATCTTCTCCCAAATTGGCACAGAGCAAGTACTACATATTTCCATTTCTTTCATAGTGCTTTCCAAGTTTTCCCCAGTTAGCTCTGACTTAACTGGGATCCAACTTTAAGAATTAGTGTGATCAAAACACTTAAGAAACAAAGATTCTGTAGATGATTTCAATTTTTTTTGTGGGTCAATTTCCGGGTCAAGAGAGCCCATATCTTAGCAATGTCCCTAGGGCTTGAGCGGTGCAGTGCGACCTGCAAGCATTACCATGGGTGATAGGCTGGTAAGTGGTAACCATTCAGTGCTGACGCTTTCAAGCTTAAACTTGGAACGTTCCCGTGGTTGGAGCGCTTGTCACCAGCCAAAACCTTGAGTTCGTTATACAACTTAAGATTCACTCCATTGCTCACGATGAAGTTCATTTTATCGGAGTAGTTGTACAGTGTGTAACAATATTATTTTCACTGTCAAAGAAGACTATACATACAAGGTTTCTGTAAATCTGCAACAAGTGGGATTTAACTAGTGTAATAACTTACCTACCAATGTCGAGATCCCCTCTGGTAGCTTCCCTCAACTGTGTCTCTTGCAGTACTTATTACGCAGATAAAACTTCTACCAATTGATGCAATTTAAAAGTTTGCATATATGATATATGGTTGCAATTCCAGATCAACAAACATCTTAGAACCAAAAAGGTAAGAACTGCATAGAAAAAAAAAGGAGAGAGCCGAAAATAGCTTGCGCCTTAACCATGGTTAATTTTCCAAAGATGAGATGCATAACGTTAGTGAAGGCATCAAAGTGGCAGAGTTGATCACGCACCATTTTTTTTCCTGAAAGACAACAGAATTGCATGTGAGTTTGCTGTCCAGTACTATTCTAGTGGACAGTGCCTTCCAACCAATTTAAACTAGTTATTTTATCTATACTATTATAGAATAGAGCTCCTAAGTCTAACTTACACTAACAACTGTCGACCACTAGCGCCCATTAGGGTAGTCCAGTAGTGACAACATAACTACGAGACTACAATGAACAGAAGGAATAATAACGCACCAAACCAACCTTTCAAGTATTTTTCTTTCCGACAATTATGCTCAGAAGTTGACACGTTTTGCAACATTATACTGTTTGCCTCCCAAAAGCATGTCTCACTGGTTTAGTAATGAAAGACTGCAAAAAGAATCCAAATATAATTAGACACATCATCAAGAGAAAGAAAAACGTCCTTGAGCAGAAGACCAAGGGTGCTTCATTTACTCACATAACATTTTTGGTAAACACACGCGCGCACGCGCGCGCACACACACACACACATATCAAACTCAATACCAAGATAGCATCACACCTGCAGTTTTGTGGTACCCTCCATGACAATGCCCCAAATCTTTTTAAGCTTGGCGGCATAGACATGTAATTCCTCCAGTCTTCCATCATGATTCTTAGATCATGAAGTTTGCTCTGCAATCCAATGCAACAATTTGCATGCATAGTGCGAACCTTTTTCAAATCTCTGCTTGGCTCACAAATGCCACCAAAGTATGTTGTACTTAAGAACTTAATTGTCAATCCAATATCCGTAATGTAAGGATCGCGTTTTATAAAATTAAGTACGTCCTGATCATGATAACCAGGATATTTCAGTCGGGAAGAGTACCAAAACTTGTAGAACTCTATACTTTGATTGTTCGACTTCACATAGTTGAATCCTCCATTAGCTATGTTTCTCAAGTCAGTTGCATTGCCTACGTAGTGATCACATGCAATCTGAAAATCTCCATCAGGATAGAAATATGGAAATGGATTGCGGAACCACATGATGTCTGCATCCTAAAACACAGATAAAGAAATTTTATATCAAGTGAGACTACCAAGCAACTCTATTTGACATGTTCATGTTCACTAAAGTTTCAAGGAAAACATACATTGCATTCTCATTAGTGCGAAGGTGAATATTCATGCATTAGAATGGGAAATAGATTAAAAATACAAATTTACCGAGAAAATGAAGCTGTAACCCTTTTCAAGAACTAGCCGCAAGAAATCCAATCTTTTCCACATCATCTTCAGATACCCAGCAGTCAAAAACCTCTTCTCTTGAGAAAAGTCCACATCGTCGGTTACAAGAGCAAAACAGTAGGGATGAATCTTAATACATCTTTTATATGCTTTCCAATCAAATGCTATTATCACAAGGTGTTTCAAGAGTGAACTTGTCCCAACACCACGACGGAAACTATCAATGAAAAGATCTATGACTGAGCCTGGAGAAGCCCATGCAGCATTCAGTGTCGTTAATATAATGGTCTTGTTGTCCATAGATGCCTCTCGTAGAACAAGCTCAAGTTTGAGGTCCTCACTGCCCTACAAAGATTATTATATCGACACACACAGTTATAAGTTCTGCTTCATGAATCAACTTGATAGCATATCAACTGCGTGTTAACATGAAACAAGTTTCATCCACTAAGCATAATACTAAGAAACAAACGCATCAGGTACCTAAAAGTCTGAAAATTTCAAATAAAACAATACAAATGCCAAGAAAAAGTAAAATATTGGTTATCAATAGTTTGCCTATTAGCAACAACAAGAAAGTTTGACTTTTGCACCAGGAAATGTAAACACAAAGATAAGCATTTGACATATTGTTTATTCCACTCAAGTTGTACAGATATCGAAGTAAGAAATAGGCTTAGAAGACTCATGATGACATACAAATCAGCTGCTATAAGTGCATTCATCCACTCCTTATGGTGTGTAGATTTTAACATCCAAAACCATGGCCATCAAATTGAATTGCTTGATCCCAAAGGGAAACCTCCATTATAACACTATATCGGGTTTAGGACAAAGCAATTTCTTGATCTTAAAGGAAAAATGAACAAAATCAAGAATATTAAGCACACAGTTCAGGGTTCCAATAACAAAACAAAAGAAGCCTGGGAAAAAAATCATGCTAACGCCAGTCATTTCACTAATCATATCAGCAGAATCGCTACGTCAGGCACTGGCAGACGAGAAATTAACAACATTGCAGAGTAGGAGGAAGGAAGCGGACCAGATCGCCGGCGACCATGGGATCGAGGCCGCCGTCCTCCTCGGGGACCATAACCAGAGGACGCGGCGGCTCGCCCTCCCACCAGGGCCGGAGATCCCAGGCGACCTGCACCGGCGGCGGCATAGTCGACAAGGTGGCGCGGTACAGCACTGCGCAGGGCAGCGCCACTGCGGCGGCGAGGAGGAGCACCGCCGCAGCTTCCCGGAACGCCGAGGCTGGCGGAGGAAGCGGCTGCGAGTGTCCAGGGAAGCGGCGGAGGGAGGTGGCGGAGGGCGGGATCAGGGTTTGGCGCGATAGCCTCGCCATTTCGGGAGATGCGGCGGCGGCGGGGGTGGCGGTAGCGGCAGACTGCCACCGACGCGGAGAAGAGAGGACGATGTGCGAGCGACGGAGTGAGTCAGGGCAACGGTCGTCGAAGGCGTAAACCCACCTACGTCCGTAAACGTAGCCCCATACACGCAAAGCACAACGCAAAGGCGGAAGCCGCCTACGAACGGAGGGAGACGGAGAAGCAGACACCGCCACGGGAGTGGCGCACGCGAGACGAGACACCGCCATGTGCGTGCCACCGCATGGGAGAGGTGTCATTTAGGAGCGTCCAATCGCCGCTGTGTCTCACGTCACAGGCGAAGACTCCGCAAATACACAGCCTCTATGCCGTCCGGGCCACACACATCGTCGGCCTCCGTGGGACCCACGTGTCAGCGGTAAACCAGCCCGTCGTCGACGGTTGCATCTAACTACCGCGCGGCCAACGAACTTTGCTTCTCCTTCCCGCATCTTCTCCTCCTCTCCCTCTCCTCCTCTCGTCGTCCACCGAGCTCTCTGCAACGCCAGATCTGAAGAGAATCAGCTGCTGGGCTGTGAGAATTTGGGGGCCGAAAGAACGCATCGCTATTGGAAAATTTACACGAGTAGGGTGGGAAACTGGGGGCTATCGTATGGAGGGGTTGCCTGGGGAGCTGTGCCTCAAGATCTTCGACCTCCTGGATCACCAGTCCCTCGCCACTGCGCCCCAAGGTTAGTTTGCTGGCTTCTTCCTCGAAATTCTTTTGCATCCCGCCACTGTAGCACAAGTATAATTCACGTTTCCTGTTCTTGTGTAGTATAATTCACAAGTTCCGGTGGCCTAAATTGTCCAATCTAAGACTACCGAACTACATATCTTGAAACCGTCGATTGGTTCCGACTTACAAGCCCCTTTTGTCTTCACAAGCTACACACGCTAGTTAAAATTTCTTGCATCCCACTACTGTAGCAGGAGCCTTTTGCAGTTCCTGTTGCTGTGACATAGTAGTTTGATAGTTGATAGGAGTAGTAACATGTGGCGGACTTTGTACATGATCTTAAGTTGTTCAGTGAAGAGTAACATTTACGGCGTCGGTGCTGTTTGAAACTCAAAAGTTTGCAGGAAGTGGAACACGTTGACCTGCGATGACGATCTGTGGCGCAAGCTGTTCGAGGATAGATGGGGAGCGGATGCTGCAGCGTTCTACGCGCCAGAGGGCTCCAAGTCCTGGAAGGACGTCTTCGTTGTGCAGGACCGATGCGACCGATATGGACTGTAAGTTAATTAACATAGAATTCACTCTCTCGTCTCCTCTCCCGCTACTTCTTATCTTGGCATATCAGCCATCATCCAACAGTTCAGACATGACGTACGTGCGTATATTCTTTGCAAATATGACACTGAATGTAACCTCTCTGTTATCTTTTCAGGGGTGTCAGGATTATCAGAGAAGGTAATGACTACTACCTGATTTACCAAGGTGAGATCCAGAGGTACTTGGGCTCCCGACAGCATACGGGCTGCGATGGCGAGAATGCACCGCGGCGGAATGCTGAAGACGACCAGCGGCAGATATCTGATCGGATCCTGTTCTTCCTGGGGGACTTGGAGGTTGCTTGTGCGGGTGCCAAACGCGTCAAGGCGTGACTGTGTTGTCCAGAAACAAACTGCTGTATGTCTGTACAATTCTTGCTATTTTGCATATCTCGTGCATAGTGTTATTGTATCTGCATTCTATAGTGCTTCACCTTCATCTTACGTATTTCTTCATTCGGAGAGAGATTCACCTGTTCGCCTTTCCGCACCGTCACATATTACGCATCACTTGACATTTTTTTTCCTCTGTGAACGGATACGCGATACTGTCATTCAGTTCCTTATGAATACCAAGTGCTTACTGACAGTAACAAACTATTGAGGAAGGGCGACAAATTAATGAGTTCCATCATCTTTTATAAAAGGTAACCACGTACTCTTCTTCTCCAGTTTCATAATGATAACCAACCTCTGCTATCAGGTGAGGATGTTTTACGCAAAGTAACATGCGTAATAAATTGGATGCAAGTGCAGCGGGCCAACTGTGATATTCCTGCAACTCAATGACAACATAGGTGAGACTGCTGCTGCTTGGTGCTTCCGTTGAATCAGCATTTGAGAGCAGCTCTAGCCATTTCCAACGGTCCCTCGTATGTCTGATTGCCCCCAATGAAGCCACTCATATGAACAAATACACAGGCAGGAATGCCAGTTTCCTTCGACATTTCATCATCTCTCATGCCCCTCCACTTTTCTGGGAGAGCCTTTCGGCTCTCGAATCTATCGGGAGCAACAGCGACAGCTTGCACTCGCCAACTTTTGCTCCTCTCATCCTGCAATTATGTGGCCAAAATCAACATACATAAGAAATGCAATGGTTTTGGAGCACAAGTAACATGCTGGTGAACAATGTTAGGAAGAAACTGAAACAAGTTTTAAAGTTTTACCGCCAGCACCTTAACCCTCTCAATTAGGACATGGCCAGGACCTTTTCGCGTGTTTGTTAGATTGATTAGGAAGCTATTTGATCAGACAAGACAAAATATGAGGGAAATCGGTAATACCAATCACTGGACACTTACAACCCAAAATAATACAAAAGCGTGTAAATAAAGCTGATTGTACTTCCGGCTGCCAAACCATCAGTTGAGTGCTAAAACGGGTCTCTACTACAACTTGAAGCATTAGACGACTTCACTTCCAGATTAACCGTTGGTGGTAATTATGCAAAACTAGAACTACATCTCGAAATTCATATTGAATTATAGAATGAAAAAGGCAACATTTCTTACCTGATACAGCACATACTTAGTCAGAGGGTCAATCTTCAGCTCCTCTTCAAGCTGAAATAGATGGAGTTTCCACTGTCATAATAGGATAGATGTTCAGGTTACATGCTTGGAAGTTTTAGTACTTTTACAGTTCAATATGTCAGGCAGTTATTAATTAATCAAAGCACTTCCAGAAGCAAGTTTGAAGAAAAACCATAATATTAGCAAATTAAACGGCCAATGGCAATCGGCAACAGAAGTCAGTCAAAAACCCAGTGCCGGAACTTAAAAGCACTGGCTACGGTTCTTTTTATGCAACAATTTTCAAAGGTCACTTCTATAACAGGATCAAAATGTCATGATTTCTGGCAGATGCCACAAAATATTGAGCACATTAATGATAATAACAGAACCAGACAAGGAATAACATTTATCGCTTCCATGAGTACCAGATACCAACAGGCCAAGAAAAACAGTTGTGGATAGGACCCAATTTAATGTAGTCCAAAAATGGGTCAAGATCTTACCAGGCAAAATCTATCTAAAACCATGATTTCTCCACTTGGATCACATTTCCTCTTGGCAACAAGTGAACAAACACTCCATGGTAATCGATCATGCAGGTAACCATGGCTTGACATGAAAGCGAACACTCTGGCAGTGAAAGTGGAAAGTATTGTCATAAACAGAGGGGAGATTTAGCGCACACATAATCTCACCACAAAGTTCTTACACAGTGCATGAACTGAACACAGTAATACACTACACATGCATAAGCCATACCCAAGGTTATTAAGGTGGTAAGGCGAGGCGAGGCGACCCACCCCCTCACACCTTTTAAGCGGTAAGGTGCAAGGCGAGGTGATACCATATACACATCCTAAGGCGCTAAGACAGCAAATAAAATGAGCATTTTAACAACACATATGTACCTTATTGTTGCCAATTCTTGAGCCCATGTAACACCCATCCTCGTTTCCAATTGCTCTTCTTCCATGTAGCATCCATCCCCTTAGCCCCTTACAAGTGTTACAAAGGATACACATCACCTTATCTCGGTTGCTAATTTCTGGCCAATAGCCATACTTCCAGTCTGAATCCTTTGACTTTGCTTTCCATTTTGGATCAGTCTTGAGATCATACTCTGCTATAGAGGCTGAATCTGCACTTGACATGATGCTGCTTAGCTACTGCATAAAAGAGGCAGTGCATTATCAGAACAAGTAACATACAGCCACTAACATAAGCTACTAATATGTTATCTATTTATCTGCCACTAACTGACTAACATACAGCCACCTCTCTCAGAGCAAGTTTAATAAGGCTGACTGTGCTAGCTATAAGAGAATCCATGTCAGCATAGTCCTATATGGAGGGGAGAGAAAAGGAGAGAGAGAGAGCCAAACCGGCTCCCATGCAAGAGTCAGACTATAGCACAGGAAAAGAGGCGTTATCCATGCATGTACCAATAGAACTAACTGCTATACCCATGCATGTATTAAATGACCAATACCCATGTATGTATTAAATGATTGAGAGCTCTTGTAAAGACAACTTATAGCCAGCTTATTGTATAAGTTAGCTGCATCTTACCTTTTGATGATATGAAAATGTATTAGAGGTAGGTCTCGCTTACCCGCAAACAGCCACTCCCTCCGGCTCCGGGGGAAATTTAACTTTTTGCCACTCTTATCATTGCCACCTACTCAAATGCCATCCTCTACAATGCAATTAACTTTTTGCCACTCTCCAGCCTCCGTGGCGCCTACGTGGCCGCCAAGTCACGCCCGCGCCGGCCACGCCCGCGTCGGCCGCGCCCGCGCCGCCGCCCGGTCGCGCCCGCGCCGCCGCCGGCCTGCCCGCGCCTCCCCGCGCCGCCGCCGGCCTCCCCGCGCCCGCGCCCGCGCCGCCGCGCGGCCTCCCCGCGCCGTCGCCGGCCTCCCCGCGCCCGCGCATGCGCCGCCCGGCCGCGCCCGCGCCGCCGCCGGCCTCCCCGCGCCCGCGCCTGCGCCGCCCGGCCGCGCCCGCGCCGCCGCGGGGCCTCCCCGCGCCGTCGCCGGCCTCCCCGCGCCCGCGCCTGCGCCACCCGGCCGCGCCCGCGCCGCCGCGCGGCCTCCCCGCACCGCCGCCCGGCCTCCCCGCGCCCGCGCCTGCGCCGCCCGCGCCGCCGCGCGGCCTCCCCGCGCCGTCGCCGGCCTTCCCGCGCCCGCGCATGCGCCGCCCGGCCGCGCCCGCGCCGCCGCCCGGCCTCCCCGCGCCCGCGCCTGCGCCGCCCGGCCTCCCCTGCGGGCGCGGGCGCGGGGAGGCCGGCGGCGGCGCGGGCGCGGCCGGGCGGCGCATGCGCGGGGGAGGCCGGCGACGGCGCGGGGAGGCCGCGCGGCGGCGCGGGCGCGGCCGGGCGGCGCAGGCGCGGGCGCGGGGAGGCCGGCGGCGGCGCGGGCGCGGCCGGGCGGCGCATGCGCGGGCGCGGGGAGGCCGGCGACGGCGCGGGGAGGCCGCGCGGCGGCGCGGGGAGGCGCGGGGAGGCCGGCGACGGCGCGGGGAGGCCGGCGGCGGCGCGGGGAGGCGCGGGCAGGCCGGCGGCGGCGCGGGCGCGACCGGGCGGCGGCGCGGGCGCGGCCGACGCGGGCGTGGCCGGCGCGGGCGTGACTTGGCGGCCACGTAGGCGCCACGGAGGCTGGAGAGTGGCAAAAAGTTAATTGCATTGTAGAGGATGGCATTTGAGTAGGTGGCAATGATAAGAGTGGCAAAAAGTTAAATTTCCCCCGGCTCCGGCCACCTCATTATTTTCTCCACTCCCTCCGGCCTCCCCATTAATTTCTCTCACGCATGCTCTCACCTACTTGAACAACCCCTCCCTCCAGCGGTCTGGCCTCCCTATTAATTTCTCCACTCCCTCTGGCCTCCCCATCATTTTCTCTCACGATCTCACCGGCCTCTGGCTCCCTCCGGCTCTCAGTTCATCACCTGGTGTTCGTTCGTTTCCCCAACTCCTTCTGCCGATGGCGCTGCCCCGGTTGGATCTAGCGCCGGCGACGGTGGATCTGCCGGCTTCGCTCGGCTACTCCCCTAAATGGCCCGGTGTCATCCCCTAACTTTCTCTTCTCATTTGGTTCTATTCGCTTTGGATTTCTTCTCTTAACTATTGTGTTTCCCGGTTACCCCCCATCGGATCTAGCCCTGAGGCCTTGGTTTGCCATGGAGTAGAGAGGAGGGGACAGAAGGGGTGTACCTTGCTGCTGCTGGGCGACGGGAGCGGCGAAATGGAGGCGCCGCCGAGATAGGGAGGTGCCACCGCCTAGGGTTCCAACCTTCCAGGTGAGTCTTCGCCCGTCTCTCTCTGGTTCTCAGTTCTGGTCATTCAGGTCACTCGGTCAGTCCCGATTTAAGTCATGGGCGTCGCCTCCTTCAACGCCTAAGCCTTCGACGCCATATGCCGCCTTAGTCGTAAGGCGGACGCCTTAGCCACACATGGCAAGGCAGGGGCGACACCTTGACACCCCCGGCCGCCTTACCGCTTAGTCTTAAGCGTCGCCTCAGCGACGCCTTAATAACCATGGTCAATACCTGCATAAATTCACTTCCAGCAAGCATCATTGCCTGTTGAAAAGCAACATTTTCCTTCTCAGGTGATTGGTTTGGATCGGTCCAGTCTGGATTAAGACGCCTAACGCGTGAAGACAAGTGTGTATTATTCACATACTTTGGGGGTTGGTCTGTGTCATATTGATTGATTCCATTGTCAATTGCATCAAGTGCCTGTTACATGACAGAGGTATTGCTTCTTAGGCACATCATGTGGGGAAAAAATCTATTGGACTATTGGGCAATTAACACATAAATGGTAGACAAATAAACACATGAATGAAAGAGAAGAACAAATGGGTGTCTAAGAAAAATGATGCCAGAAGATAGTTTAGGGATTTAAATTTTCTACACATTAGTAACTTGTGAACCTTAAGCGAAAGTGAATTTTGTCATTTGATCAATACTACAGGCCCATCTCACCCCTTCTCTGCCTGCAAGAACCATCTCTCAACCTCACAGCCAGCACCAAGCAGCAGACTGCATAGCAATCAGCCAATCACATTTTGCCAGCATACAGTGGATCTCTCCATACCAGACCCACCAAAGCCAGATAAGCTACTTGTAACTCAAGTACTGAATTATCATGACAAGAAACTGGTCAACACCCCATCTAGTTATGGGTGGGGAGGTTGGGGGGTGATGGATAAAAGCTTGGGAGTATTTACTGTGCTCAATTTCCACAAGAAAGTCCTTAGCCTTGTCAGTTGACACCACATCCCAAAAACAAGAAGGACCTATCAAGCGGCAATCGGGCAATCAAATGCATCTAGTTGTATGTCCGGCATGTGGCTTGTACAATAGAATTACGATTTAATTAATTCCTCTCTTCCCTTATAAGGGTGCTCATTATTGGTAAACTAACATTGCCATTGCACAGTTGTATCACTGAGACACTAACTCGTCAAATCTAGTTTACAGTGATGTTCGGCACTTTAAACTTGTTTTGGGTAAAAAGGAAGACAAATACTGGCATTTACATAAGTTCAAAAGAGTTCATTTTGCAATGATAGAGTGAGCAAAGTGAGACTAGCTGTAGCCCTAACTCCAGAAAACACACCTATATGCCATACGTTTAACACTGATTCCCTGCAAATCATCATTATGCATGCACTTTACAAAGTCCATAGCTTTTCTCCAAAACAAAAAAGTGTAATTTAAGCCATCAAGAGTCATCCAGTGGCTTCCACTCAGAAGCTATATCAACATCAGACTTGCTAGCTCTAGACTTATTAGACAAAAAACTAGTAGTTGACAATAGTAGCCAGATGTAAAAAAAAAAAGCAAGACAAAGCAAGGTTCGACTTAGTCATTCACTCCTTATACATCAAAAGCACTACAGTAAATTTCACAGGCTGGTTATGAGTTTAGATTAATTTCATGGGCTGGTTATGAGTTTAGATTCACACCTCAACAAATCTCTTATATATCGCAAGATACAGCCGGTGAACATATTCATGGTCCTCATTAAGCCCAAGCTCCTTTGCAATTATCTCCTTACCAAAATGCTGCGATATCAGGTAAAGTTTAAATGATAAACAAAACATTTTTGTCATAAATGAAAAAGATAAAACCAAATACTAGAGAAAGTTACAATTGTCAGTTTGCAACTTGTAAACTTCGATACCCTAATAAATTACGGAAAGGCTGTGCATACATAAAACAAGCTGTGCTATGAAATTTCATAACATCCACTAATATATGGCACCATGAGTCCACCTAGTTCTGTAGTGCAGTTGGGGACCCAGTTTAGAAGATGTTACCAAATTTTATAACATAGCTTCTAATGGAAAAGAATTCAAGTTTCAGAACCTGCATTTTCTATGGCAAGTACCTTGTAGACAAGCCCAGCACTGCTAAGTTTCGTGTTAAAACCATGTCCAAAGACCTTGTTGAAGCCCTTCTGGTGATGAACATAGCCATGCCAGCTGGGATCATAGACACCACCAACGTCAAGCACAGCATCCAGCGTATTTAGGCATACAAGTTCAAGAGCAGAATACACCAAATGACAAAGCGAATGTCTTTTGCTGTATCATATACAACTACAAACAACATTTCTTAAGCAAATCAATATACTAAATATCTACATGAAGCACGGGCACCCATTCTAACACAACTTTCTAGCTCACTCAACATTAATTGTTGCACTGACAACAACTACAAACTAAATGGGCATGAGAGAGAACATCATCCTATCATGAATAAGAAGGAAATTTGACAGAATCTTAAACCACACCGAGTATTTAGCGTGAGATCAGACAGGTAGAATTCATGTCCCAGATAATAAATGGTCGTAACACACAAAACCATCAAATTTCTAGGTTTCAGTTCACAGCTTCACATACATACAGCAGGATGAAATCTGGTAAAACGAAAATGGATGGTACTAATATGTTCAAAAACAATACCCTTATCAATTACTCTGATCATATTTGTGCATATAAACTTACGAAATTTGGGGGGAAACACAATTCAGCCAAAAAAAATTTTAACAGCGAGTTACATTAGTATTTCCAGAACCTAATTGCAATCCAACATGCCATCTAGTTTACGAATCATCGCAAGCAAACCCGCAACCCAATCATCCCAAACAGTCAAACTGGGGGGAAATGGCAGGTTAATCGAGCGAGTGACGAAGCGAGAGATCTGGGGATCGCAGGTGCGGATGACGTCGGCGCCGGCGAACTGGGAGGTTAGGCGGATGAGGAAGCAGCCGAGCGCCTCGTCGCAGTGGAAGCTGCCGTTGTGGGTCCCCACGCGCTTGCCACTCCCCGCGCCGTCGCCGGCGGCGGACAAGTAGACCCCCAAGCGCTTGGGCGAGGAGGCGGCAGCGGCGGTGGCCACGGGGAAAAGGTTTAGAATTTGGGATCGCACGCGGAGAGCAGAAGGACAAGATTCTCTCCCGAGGGCACTACGGTCATTTCCGGTGGCACAAAAAATAGAAAAGGAGAGAAAATCAGGAGAATCCCTTGAATCAAAAGAATTCGCAGTCACAGGGTTAAATTTCCAAAGGCGTGCAAATTGGGGGTTAAAAGTTGAGAGGCGTACGTATTCAGTGTCAAATATCGAAATTTCTCGGAGATGGATGACACTGCGGTTTTCAGCGCCTTTTAAAAGTTTTAAAAAAAATAAAAAAAACCATTTAAAATTTCTTGAATTAAGTAAAGCTTAATTTAAATTTTTAAAAATTAAAAAGATTTGATATAAATAAATAAATCTTTAATTAAATCAAAATCAGTTTTATTTAGGTTCTTTGTATTATAAAAAAAATTCTGTGTTTTCTTTGAATTTTCGTAGTTCATTTGCTGACGAAAAAGAAGGTGGTTTGATAAGAGACGCAACATGAGGGAAAAAAGGTGGGAAAACTACGGTATGCTACTGAAGAACAACTACTTTCCAGTGCTATCATTCCGTCCTAAACTAATAAGTTGCACTTCATTACTTGCTTAAATATGGACTAAAGATTTTTTTTGTCTATTATATTATTAAAGCAGAAACTAAAGGAGCCACCACGTTCGCTCTTAAGGGGTAGAAATTACCACGTTAATCAAAGAAAAAAGAAAAAATATGTACCATCGATTGATGTGGATCCAAATTATAATGGATAGAGTAGGAAAATCAAGGGAAAAACTATACAAACCAATCTGAACTGAATACGAGCGGTTTAAGATTGATTTAAATGTTTGAAACAGCACCTGGAGCAGAGCTCCCTTCCGGACAGAATGGGAAAATCAAGGAAGGGAAAAAAAACTTTATAAACCAATCCGAATTGAATATGAGTTGCTCCTGTTCAGGACAGAGAAGGAATAGCAAAAGAAAAAAGTGTTTAGGTAAAACACAATACACACTAACAGATAAAACGCAATGCAATCTAAAAAGAATATGATGACCGTTCAGGACAAAGAAGGAACAACAAAAGGAAAGAACAACACCAGTACTACTTCAACTCGTTTGTGCGCGGCAAGGATGGGAAGGGGTTCGGCAAGGGTGACTGGAATTTCACTTGAAGCAAGATGGAAAGGAAGGTCGCCGGCATAGAAGCTATTAATTTTGGCATAGAAGCTGAAAATGGTGTTCGTTACCTTTTTGTTTCTGCTAGTTGAAAATTTTTCTGTACCACTTGTTTTAGATTGTAGTTTAATATAGGATGTGTAAATCTAGCTTGCATTAGCCTGAAGTTTTTGTAGTGTAAGTATTTTTCTGAATTTATAACCGTGAAGCTTATCTTTGTAAAATTGTAAGTGTCCTCTTGTGTATGCAGTGTTATGGGTAACCTACTCGATATCTTGTGATGTTGCAATGGTGGATTCTAATCTTAATGGAAATAGAATGTGTTGCTATGTTTGTTGTTGTATTTGCTTGTTTTCATATGATATAGTTAACATTTTCTGAGGCTAGCCAAAAAATAGAAAACAAATTTAGGTATAGAATGAACTATCACAGACGATTTTGTGGTATAAACCGTCTGTGAAGATTTATCACATGCGGCTCGAACAAAAAACCGTCTGTGATGTGTGAGTATCACAGACGGTTGGTAGCTAGAACCGTCTGTGATGTGTGAGTATCACAGACGGTTGGTAGCTAGAACCGTCTGTGATATGATACTCACCCATAACAGACGGTTGATAGCTAGAACCGTCTATGATAGTGCTCTTCACATACGATTCTAGTTATAAACCGTTTGTGATGTATTTATCACAGATGGCTCACAAACTGTCTGTGATAACATCTGATTATCATTGACACATAAATTCAGACGGTTCAAAAAACCGTCTATGATGACAGTTTTGAACCGTCTGTGATGACCTTTTTATAGTAGTGACCACCAAGGAAATCACCAAAACAAGCAACAAATCCAATCCTCAAATTAGAAATAAATGAAAGCATAATAGGCCTAAGAAAGTACACTGCAATCGGGATAAATCCACTTGGTGAGGAGCCTGAGCCGGGAGTGACATCGTATAGGCTGAGCCAGGCTGGAGGTGGCCGGGAGGCGCCGCGGCCGGGCAAGGTGGCAGCGTGCAGGAGACCAGAAGAGTGGGAGCCGGAGGCCAGGAAACCGGGTGCAAGTGGCTATAGACCGGTAGAGCCAGAAGTGGCATCGATTTGGAGCTAGAACCAAAGAAATGGGAAATGGGGTGAGAGGAAGAGAGGAAGCAAGAATGGGGAAGGAGAGGAAATTTGGGGAAGAAGGGATAAGGGAACCAGTGAAAGGAGTGGCTAGAAGTGTTTGGCTGACTAAAAAAGAATGGAGTGGGAAGAGAGAGAGAAGCGAAGGGATAAGGAGATGAATGGCTCTGGCCATTCAGTTGAATAGGGGCAAGGAAGAGGGAGATAAAAGAGGGAGCAAGAAAAAGAGAGAAGAGATTAAGCATGCGCATGACAAAAATCTCCTTCATGATTATTTAATCCTCCATAAAATTTTTGCTAATCTTTGTACATTGCAAAACACCATTAGCAAGTATTTATGATAAAGTAAGTGTCGTTGATAGATTAAAATTTAGCGTGCACTGATTATATTGGTACATTGCTGCTTAAATAATTCTGATACAAAATTAAATATCTGTTCTGGGTTCCTCCTGCTTTGGATTACCCACTCCTGGACTCTATACCGGCTCTGGATTCCTGTACCTAATTATAATAGGTACCCAGTGAAGAATATAATAACCTCGGTATAGTTACTAATTCTGCCTGTCTTCTGATAGAACAATGATTGATACGACTTATACAGTCCATTAAACTAAGTGTTATGTTTGCGATAAACTAATTAATGTAGCTTGCTAGTGCCAATGTTATGTGTGGGGTTGCTGAAAATATGAACAATTTATGAATGTTTGCATCAAATAAACTAGCTATATATTTTCGTTAATTTCTGGCATACAATTTAAGGAGTTTTTATGTTCCAAAAAATATTTATCACCGTATTTGTTTCGATTCATATTCACTCTATATTTGTATTTTATATTATTCGCATTCATATTCGTATCCAAGCTACTTGTATTCGTATTCGCATTCAGGAAAAATATGAAAACAAATATGGCAGAGCCATTATCCGTTCATATTTGATCCATTTTCACCCCTATGCATAGGTGGGGTGCGGTACCACTTCTTCCACAGGAGCGGATTCCGTATTGATAGGCATGACATATGATTGAATAGCAGCGTCATTGGTGGTGAGCATGTAGGTTCTACGGTGCCAAAGGAAAATACCATTATATGTATGACGTAGATGTAGTCATAGCGTATGCGGTATTTGTAATGAACTCATAGTCATCTATAAATACATGGGAGTGAATACATGTACTATATTGCGAATGTGTTACAAACATCGCTAAAATAATCAGCTTAGTGAAAGCCAATAAGCCATAAGCTAAATTGAACACCTCAATTTAAGCCTCACCTTCTTTTAGCCACTATTGTACAATTTTAATCATGAGCCAAAAACCGCAGCTAAAAGCCGGATTGAACAGGGTGCTTTGAACGAGAAGAGAAGCACAAATTTGTTGCAGCCAAAAGCCACAGCTAGAAAGACAGACACATGGTGCTTTGAATGAGAAGAGGAGCACAAATTTGCCTGTGTTCAGTGAGTCATGGTCCTCAAGTTTCAGGCCTGGTTCTTTTGAGCTATGGTTGAAAGCTTTTGTCTGTACTTTTTAAGACGGTAACGGATGGTCGATATGGATGACGCACACATTTTAGGTTTAGAAAACTGTTTGAAAATTCTGCTTCGAAAAAACGTCATATTTATTTCGATTTTTATAGAAGCCAAAAGATCAAAAGAAAAGGGACTCAGTCAGTCCTCGTACATTTGCGCTTTTGAGACGGTAGCAGACGATGCAGACGTCAATACAGATAACACGCGTTTTGGGTTTATAAAACTATTTGAAATTTTTGTTTTAAGAAGTCATGTTGTTTATTTTGAATTTTGGAAAACTAAAAGAGCAAAAGAAAAGGACTCAGTCAGTGCTCGTACATTTTCGCAGGTAGTTGCGCTACTCACACCAACGACCTGAAAGGCTGCTTCGTGGCCTGAATTCCTGAAATGCCGAGTGAAGAAACCCTGACCCTAGTCCCTCGCTACTGGACCACGGCATGGGTATTTCTTCCTTCTATAGTGTTGAGGAACCGACGCTGGAGACCAGTCCGAGCGATTCCTCTGCTAGAACAAGAACGAATCAATCACAGAATCACAGAATAATAGATTGAACACACAGAGAGATAGAGAGAACTCCTGGTCTTTCTTTATTGCTTTCATTCATCAAGTGTACATAATGAGGGGGGTCTAGGTCCCTATTTATAGTCTACGGTGGGGTGCCCAATTCTATCAGGACTCTGGCCTGCGGGGCCAGTTTCCTAACACTCCCCCTTGGGCACTCACCCAATATGTTCATGCCTCACTAAAACTCCATAAAAACCCAGTGGGAAAATTTTGGAGAAAGAGCACATGATACATGTGATGCTGCGATGCACGAATTGCCTCATTAAAAACCTTGGTCGAGAAACTTCAGGAAACTCGTCAAGGGAAAAAGAGTACAATTCACCCAATTCCATTCAGTCTTCAAGACTTATTCTTTTGGGTACTTGATCTTCATGATCAAGATTTATTGACAGGCTTGAGAGAAATCTCCCCCTGAATTCTGCACTTCTTTAAGTCTCATCATTCCAATCCCTCACACGCACCTTTCAAAGCTAGGTGCGGGGAGTGACTTAGTGAACAAATCTACATGACTTTGTGTGCAGTATTTTAATCTTGTCCATCTTTTGCAATTCATGAGCATAGAGGAACTTGGGGTTGATATGCTTACATAGCCCAACTGCACTTGTATAACGCAAGCTGCATTATCTTCATGGATAATTGTGAGGATTTGCACAATGTTCATTCCACATGACTACTGGATGTGGTGATCCGTTCATCGGAACCAAGCGCACTCTCGTGCGGCTTCATACAGTGCTATGATTTCTGAGTGGTTCGTCGAAGTAGCTACAAGGCTTTGCTTAGACGATTTACAAGGAAATGCAGTTCCACCACACAGAAATACATAGCCTGTTTGTGACTTAGCGGTATGCGGGTCTGACAGATACCCAGCATCTGCATAGCCAATCAAGTTCATATCTTGATTCTTTCTGTAAAACAATCCAAGGTCCTTACTTCCTCGGAGGTATCGGAATATGTCCTTTATGCCCTGCCAATGCCTTTTGGCGGGCTCTGCACTGTACCTTGCTAACAGGTTCACGGCAAATGCAATGTCCAGTCTAGTGCAGTTTGCTAAGTACATGAGCGCTTCCACTGCACTCAAGTATGGGAATTCCGGTCCCAGGACTTCCTCCCCCTCTTCCCTAGGTCGGAAAGGATTTTTTTCTTGCTGTAAAGACCTCCCGATCGTCGGTACTTTTGATGAGAATGCCTTCTCAAAGTCAAACATTTCAAGCACCTTCTGGGTGTAGGTAGACTAATGTACCAAGATTCCTTCAGGGACATGCTCAAGCTGCAGGCCTAAGCAAACTTGTTCTTGCCCAAATCTTTCATTTCAAATTCTGACTCCAAGTAGGAGCTTGCTTCTTTTATGTCTTCGGCTGTACCGATGATATTCAGATCATCTACATACACAGAGATTATACAGAATCCATTCTGGGATCGCCGTATAAATACACAAGGACAGTCTTCATTGTTCGTGTAGCCTTTCTTGCAGAGAAAGTCGCTTAAGCGATTATACCACATTCTTCCATATTGTTTCAGTCCATACAGTGACTTTCTGAGTTTCACACTGTACAGATTTCTATTTGCTCTGTCTTGGTTCGGGAGAGATATTCCTTCAGGGACTCTCATATAGATTTCCGAATCCAAGTTACCATAAAGGTATGCATTCACAACATCCATCAATTTCATTTCTAAATTCAAGTTCACTGCCATTAAGATCAAATATCTAAAGGTAATTCTACTCATGACTGGGGAGTAGGTTTCTTCATAATCAACTCTAGGACGTTGAGTGAAACCTTCGGCTACCAGCCTTGCTTTGTATCTCACTACTTCATTTCTTTCATTTCTCTTTCGAACAAATACCAACTTGTGCCCTACGGGGTGCATATGGGGAGGCGTGCGTCATACGGGCCCAAACACCTCTCTTTTGTTCAGAGACAACAATTCAGTTGCTATTGCCTTCTTCCAATCTTTCCAATCTGATCTTTTCTTACATTCAGCGAGCGATGCAGGCTCGAGATCAAAATCGATGATTGTGGCAATTTTCTTTGCGAAGTAGATATCGATATTAACTGTTGTCCTATTCAGGGACTCTCCCGTGTGCACATAATTTATAGCTATTTCTTCATGAGTTGCTTCTTCTGGAGCGATTGCTTCTGCTGGAGCTTTACCTTGCACATCGCTTCTTTCAGTTGCGGTGGCAAGTCCCTTTAGTTTTTTTTTTGGCTCCGATGTGTGCGCACACATCCATGCCGATGGGGATATTCAGATCCGGTATGCCCTCTTTTGGAGGTGTCATACTTGTGCCAGGTCTCAACTGGCTCCCTTTCTCATACTAGGGACTTCAGTGATCGGCTGTGATAAATCTCTCTTATCCTTTTTCACCAGGCGTCCCCGGTTACTAAGGATTCGAGGAACCGGAGTTCTCGTCCTCTTTTTTATTTTTCGAGGCCTCTGGACGAGATTAGGGATACCTTCTGTTTCTTTGGTATTTCAACCCTCTCCGGTGCAGTGCGTACAGGCACATGCGACTTAGTCACGCTCTTCAAATCACTAAAGTGATCAGGCAGCTGATTTGCCAATGCTCGCAAATCAATTGTCTTCTGGACTTCTCTTGTCTTCTGGACTTCTATTGTCTTCTGGACTTCTCTAGTGTGCGGGTCATCTGCATAGATTCCCCAGGCTTGCCACGTAATTTCCCGACATTCTTCATCAAGGGGTTGATTTCCTCCCCCTAATGTTGGGAAATTTTCGGTGGTAGCCCTTGCGCTAGTTGCATAGGTGAATGGATGTTGTAGGCCGAAGGTCTAAGGTTGATGAGATTCGCTGCATGTAGGACTGCGGGTCCCCGACATGTAGCTGGCAAATTACAATTATGCAAGAGGGGTCGGGCAATAAATTTAATTCTCTTAATTAAAGCCTCTGCCAAACCATTCTGGGTATGTACATGCGGTACCGAATGCTCAATTGCAATTTCCCATCGCCATGCAATAATCATCAAATGCCTTCGAAATAAATTCTCCGGCGTTGTCCATTCTGGTGGACTTGATCAGAAACACATTTCTGATACAAATGATCTGCGAGATCAATTTTGCAAAGGCGTGGTTTCGTGTGGACAACAAACCCACATATGACTACTTTGAGGAAGCGTCAATGAGCACCATGAAATACTTAAATGGCCCTGAGATGGGCTGAATGGGACCGCAAATGTCTTCCTGGATGCGTTCCAGGAATGCAGGCACTTCATCCTTCACTTTCAGAATGGAGGGTCTAATTATTAGTTTCCCGGTGGCACCTGCAGGGCACACAAAATCTTCATGATTTGGGAAATTCTTCACATTAATATTATGCCCATGCGAGTTATTTATTATGTTTCTCATCATCCTAAAACCTGGGTGGCCTAATCTGTCATGCCAGAGACAGAAGAGTTCAGAGCTTCTAAGTACTGTCTTCAGGACAATGTACGCTGCAGGCGCCTTAATGTTGGTATAGCCCAATTTCTAGTGAAGGGAGTTTTTCTGATTCCATTCTCGTCGCGCTTCGTAATGAGCAGGTATTCCGTACCGTACTCTTCTTTAGTCTCAACGTGGAAACCATTTGCGCGGATATTCTTAAAACTTAGGAGAGTTCAAGTCGATTCTGGGTACAATAAGGCTTCTTCAATGACCAAAGTTGTGCCCATTGTGGCTCTTCTGGAACCGATCATACATGCATCGCTTCCGGTGATTGTCGTAAGGCTACCAGTGCTCTTACGAATCGACTGAAAATTCTTAATCTCTCTTAAGATGATATTTCTTGTGCCGCTGCTAGCTAAGCACACTTCCTTCATAGGGCGCTACACGTGTTCTAATATAGGGTATTTATTAACATGTATGAGAAGGCAATCAACACATAAATAAAATACTCCAATATCAGAACATATCATGCCATCATAAACTGAATAAATGAATGAATTCATCAAATATCATCCAACCATCACGAGAAAATAACAATTCTTAAGTATCATCCATGCAAATTCTAACATATTCTTCCACACAAAATAAATGACAATTAAAGTCGAAATACATTCAGTGCACTTGACTTCTTCTGTTATTTTCTCGGGGGTGACATTCTCTTCAAGAGAAATCGTGGCGGTGACTGCTTCTAGGTCAAGAGGGGTGCTGCTGTCGTAATGGTCTCAAACACCATTAGCGCAGGCAGCTGCTCAGAATGCTCCCCCTCAACCGATGCAGAGTGGGCTTCATGTGCCCTTTGCCATCCCGTTTTTGGCTTGTTAGCCTTATTCTCACGTGGAGCATCTGATTTGCCTTTCTGGGCTGCGGTCTTACCCTTCCTTCCCCTTTTCTTTATCAAGGGCTTTCGCACCTTGTTGCTCCTGGCGTTGGCTTCACAGCCAGCGGAGCTCCCAGGTGGCTGAGTGACGTAGTTCTTACGGAGAACTTTGTCCTGAGCCTCCGCAACTTGCATCATATCAATCAATTCGGCATATTTCTCATAGCTGTCTTGACAATAATTGTGTGCGGATTGTACTGCATTGGGGTGGAAGGGTTTTTTCAATCTTCTGTACTGGGGTACAAATCCTGTGTAAGGCAGAATTGTTTTCCCTGACCGTCTTACCATTGACAAACCTCAGTCTGATCCATTCTCGCTCTGCTTGAGGAAGAATGGTGTACTTTAGCCTCTTAAACCAACTTCTTTAGTGCGGTCCAGAGTGCTAGCGCGCTCTTCTCCGCCATGTACTCATTCTTGAGAGTGAGGCAGAGGTGGTGCCTGAGAAAATGAAGTGTCTGATCATTCTCTTTAGGCATGGGTTGGGCATCATTCAGTCCGCCAATCCCAATAGTCGCGCGGAGCTTCCTAGCTCCAAGTACAATATCGACATCGGATGCCTATGTCAGATAGTTTTGGCCATGCGGGGCCAGCTCCTCGAACTTCCAGTTCGTGATGCTAGTCATCTAAATGTGTGTAAGTCTACTGCTGGTAGACATGCACGGAATAATTCACTGCGGGTGAATAAATGGTACAAAAGTTTCTCGTAATGTTCCAAAATTTTCTATGTATTTTCTATAATTTTACTGCAATTTTCAGTGATTAAGAGCAATTTTCAGTAATTACAATTAACCAAAACAGTAAATAAATACAGAGAATACAGAGAATAATAATGGCATAAATAAATAAGCTTCAAATGCTAAAATTGATTCAAAATTCGGATTCCCGAGGCCCTTTTATGCTAAAATATGAAATTTCAGCAAATTCTGCAAATCCAGAGGGTTTTTATGCAAATTTTCAGTTCAGAGAAAAATTCACGCAATTTTCTGATTTACCGAGGGGTTTTCTGCAAAATTCTAGATCCGCTCAAATTTGAGGGCTTATTCGTAATTTGCGGAACTATGAGGCCTTTTATGCAAAATCCGGGACTTGCATAAATATTTAAGGGCTGAATAGGAAATTACTGAGAACCAAAGGGCTTTTGTGTAAAATCGCCATGGTCCAGATCTCACCCCCTTCCCCCCCGGTCCATGCAGCCCATCATTTTTCGGCCGATTGGCCCAAAAGGGCCCGTGGCCCATTCGGCCACTTATACCCCAACAGGTAGGGTTTCCCTACCGATTTTTTTTTAGCAACGGCGGCAGCGGGAGATCCCACCGGATCCGGGCAAGAGGCGCGCGCGGGTGGTGGCCGGCGTCAGCGAGCGGCGCACGGGGAAACCGGGGCCAGCGGCGGTGGCAACGGCGCCGTGCGTGGAGGCCGAGCGGGCGCCGACGGCACGCGGTGGGCCCGAGGCAAGCGGCGACGACGGCTAGTGGCAGCGGCGGCGCTCACATGCGCGCGGAGCCGAGGCGGCATTCGGGCCGGCGGCGGCGATTCGCGTGCGCGGGGATGGCCGGCTTCAGGCGCGGCGAACGGAACCGATGCGTGCGGCGGCGCCGTGCGAGGCGCGTGCACGGCAATTGGTGGCCGGGATTGGCGCGACTGCCGGCGGCGGCCATGAGTGGTGCTGCTACGGCGGTGACCAAAATCGGGAGGAGTGCCATACGGGGCTTAGCGGAGGAACCGAGGTCGGGTGCGGGTGTGGCGCCGTTCGGGGCGCGGCGGCGGACCAGACAAGGTGGAGGAGCTTCGGGCTCGGCTGCCCCAGATGGCGCGCGTATGGGCGTGTGCAAGGGGCTGGCGGCGGGCAGGCGCCAGCGGGCGAGGTTCGGTACGGCGGTGCATCCCGAGGCCGTCTTCTTCCCCCCGGGGCGGTGGTGTCTTGCTGCGGCGGGCGCTGTTCGGGCGCGGTCGGCCAGGTAGCTGGCGGCAGCAGCCGTGCGGGGCGGTGACCGTGCGGCCGGTGGCTGGCCGTCGACCCTCTGTCGGTTTCAGGCCGCACGCATACAGGCGCAGACGCATGGTTGCTGGTGGCGGTCCAGGACGCCGGCCGACTTTGGGAAGCACGCATGCGGGCGTGAGCGTTGGCGGCGGCTTCAGGCCGTCGCCCTGTTTTTTTTCATGCAATGTTTGTGTAATATGAGATGGGTACAGAGGCCATGCAGTGCCTTCATGCAAAACAAACGAATTCATGCAAGATTTTTGTTTCCAATCTAAGATGCAATCAACATCTGCCCGTTTTGCAATCTACCGATCGACATTGTGCCGGCGATTTCAGATCTGCTCGCGGTAGATTTAGGGCGGATTTGCATCGTTCTATAGTGCAATCAACATCTACCCCGTTTCACAATCTACCGATCGGCATTGTGCCGGCGACTTCAAGTCTGCTCGCGGTAGATTAGGGCGGATTTGCACCGTAGAATTTCAATCTAGAACGCGAAAAGAAAATACAGATTCAAAAGCGATCTAGAAAATTCAATCTGTGCTTCGATGATTACCTCGTTCACCGGAGCGAAGTCGTGCTGATAACGTGTTGAGGAACCGACGCTGGAGACCAGTCCGAGCGATTCCTCTGCTAGAACAAGAACGAATCAATCACAGAATCACAGAATAATAGATTGAACACACAGAGAGATAGAGAGAACTCCTGGTCTTTCTTTATTGCTTTCATTCATCAAGTGTACATAATGAGGGGGGTCTAGGTCCCTATTTATAGTCTACGGTGGGGTGCCCAATTCTATCAGGACTCTGGCCTGCGGGGCCAGTTTCCTAACATATAGCACTTTTCTAAGGATCAATCTCGCGAGCTGTGGCTTTGCTTGGAATCTCATGACATCACTTAGAAAAACGAAGTCCATTAGTCGCCTAAGGCCAAAAGGAAACATCAAGGTGCGGTGATTAAACGAGAAAATTGATCATTTGCCACTTTGAAGAGTGGGCTTCGCAAAATTGCCACTTTCAAAATTGGCTTCACAAAAATGCCATGCAGTACATTTACCTCTTGATTACCATACCATTTGAGCTATTTAACTCATTTAATATTTTTTTCCCTAATTGCAGGGGCTGGAAAAGACCTTTCTACCCTTACTAAGTTTTGTACTGCATGGGATTTGGACTGGAAGGTGAAACGTCGCACTGCATACACGATCTGCACTGCTGCCGCCAAAGAAACAACAGATTCTGGGCGGCCTCCCCGCGGCTGCCTCCCTGCCGGCCGGCCTCCCCGCGCCGCCCTCCGCGCACGGCGGCCTCCCCGCGCCGCACTCCCCGCCGGCCGGCCTCCCGCGCCGCCCTCCCCGAGCGGCGGCCTCCCCGCGCCTGCCTCCCCGCCGGCCGGCCTCCTCGCGCCACCCTCCGCGCACGGCGGCCTCCCCGCGCCGCACTCCCCGCCGGCCGGCCTCCCCGCGCCGCCCTCCGCGCACGGCGGCCTCCCCGCGCCTGCCTCCCCGCGCCGCCTTCCCCAAGCGGCGGCCTCCCCGCCTGCCAGCCTCCCCGCCTGCTGGCCTCCCCGCGCCGCCCTCCCCGAGCGGCGGCCTCCCCGCCTGCCGGCCTCCCCGCACCGCCCTCCGCGCACGGCGGCCTCCCCGTGCCTGCCTCCCCGCCGGCCGGCCTCCCCGCGCCGCCCTCCCCGAGCGCCGACCAATATACGCGTAAGTGTATATGCATATTGAGGAGGGGATACAATGCAGTGCCAGTGTAGATGAATGACTATAAGCTCCAATTATTTTTTTTATTTGTTGATGCATATTGGTCAAATGTGCATGCTTGTACTCAACCTATTTTAATTCATGTAGATTGTTGTTGAGTCTGCAATCCGTGAATGACAGGCGCGATGCCCGCCGACATGGATGCCGATAGGTATCTCCTTTATCCGGTATTATAACAGAGTTTACAAGTTGCATGTGTGAAAGATATATAACTTTTGGCATGTTTCGTGTAGGCATGATGTGGAGGTCACGGTGAGGAGCTTTTCTGAATTCCTCCCAGAAGTCGATTGGGATAACTTACAGATAGTAGAGACACATGATGACGAAGGCAGAATTGAACTTATGACTGAAGATCAGGTATATGTGCTTCTGGGCTTGAGAGATGAGGAGACAGCAAAGTTGGATGCACCAAATGGCTGTAGGATGGATGACCAGGGTGGTGATAATGATGGTGCTGCCATTCATGTTAGTGATGCCATACCAGATGAGATGGTGATTACCTATGATAAAGACCACCCAAAAATGGACCTAGGCACTATGTACCCATCAATGAAAGATTTTAGGATGGCAGTGCGGCAATTTGCCATCAATGAGGAGTTCGATCTAGGCACAGAGAAGTCAGATAAGACGAGATTTAGAGGGTTCTGCAAGTCCAGTGAAGATTGTCCTTGGAGGATTCTTGGCAGTCTACAAGATGATAAAAGCACTGTAAAGGTGAAATATAGCTAACTATCTGAATCCATTCATTTTTTTAACCCTATATGTTTTTTAATTCTCGTTGTCATATTTTTTAATGTTAGAGAGAGGATCATGTGTTTGTGGAGGAAGAGAAGAAGGATTGGAGATAGACTGCCAGTTGGAAGTATACTTCCAGGAATTATGGTTCAGCTGAAGGCAAATACTAGAGGATTAGGGCACTTGAAAGTTGTGGAATCTGCTAATTGGAGTGCAGAGGTTTGGGACAATAGCAAGAACTGTGAGAGGCATATTGTTAAGCTAAATCAAAAGACTTGTACTTGTCTTGAATGGCAGTACACTGGTAAGCCATGTCAACATGTATTGGCCTTTGTAACTTCACAAAAAGGAGTAGACATTGAACAATTTGTCCATGAGTACTACTCGGTGGATAGATTCAAGGCTGCTTATGTGAGAGAGATTGAGCCAATGACAGACAAATCACAGTGGCCACAAGTGCATCTGCCATTTGTTGTTGGTGCACCATTGGCTAAAAGAAATATTGGAAGACAGAGGAAACTGAGAATTAAAGGATGTCTTGAAGGTGGCCAGAAAAAGAAAAGTGCTAATAATGGCGCCAATGAAGGTGGCATTGATGGTGAAGGTGGCGATGGTGGTGCTCCAACCAATGCTAAGGGAAAGAAAATGATTAGAGGTACAGTGACTTGCAAGAGATGTGGTGAAAAAGGTCATAGACAATCTAGTTACAAGTGCCCATTCAACGGGACAAAAGAGAGGTAATCGTTGTTTTTTTCATTCATGCCTTCAATTACCACGCCATTTCAATGAACTACTTTTTTTCTTGTAGGAAGAGGAACCCTAGAAAGAACGTTACAAAAGCTAGGCAAGGTGAGCCTAGCACCTCACAAAAGCCAACTAGAGAACAAATACTACAGGATAGTCCAGGCAGGGTGACTAGAAGGTGAGAAACAATGACACATATCTATGTCCATGGATGTACAAATCTGGAAAGAAAGATTAATTAATTGTCATAACACATATGTGTGCAGCCGTCTTGCTTTCTTGCTTGGAGAGGGTAGTTCTTCACAAACCTCAATCACTACTCCTAAGAGGATGCCTCCTGTAGCTGCCCCGAAGAAGGTGACTCCAAAGAGAAAGTTACAAAGTGGATGAATGATATTTTGTGAACCCACAAGAAGTTTATTTTGTTAGATGTGAACTCACAAATTATTTGCTTTGAGATGTATCCTATTTAATTTGTGAGATGAACTTATTTTTATCCTAGTGTCATTTTGCTCGGTTTGGTCCGATAAAGGAAATTGCGTTATGTTATTTGCATTTGTCTCGGTTAGATGTGAACACCTCTACCTTCTGCTCGGTTTGCTCGCTTTGTTATTTGCATTTGTAACACTTCATTGCAAATTCGACGTACCATCAACTGCTCTCAACGCACAAGCTACAATGATGTTCAAGAAACAAGTCAAATAAATAATTTAGTCCAGGTATCATTAATCAATTAAGATTCTACTCTGCCATTTTTTATATAAAAAGATCTATTCAGATATCACCAGAATCCACCACAGGAGCATTCTCCATCTTTGAAATGATGGAATCTCACATTGTCCCTGACTATAATCTCAACAGGCTCAACTCCTGACACCATTCGTATAAACAAATGGCAATCCTCACAGATTCTTAGATTCTTTACAATCCTAATTGTGCATCTAGATCCAAGTGTGAGCAATCCAAGTGTTAGATCTCTCAACGCCCAGAATCTGCTGTTTCTTCGGCGGCAGCAGTGCAGATCGTGTATACAGTGCGATGTTTCACCTTCCAATCCAAATCCCATGCAGTGTAAAACTTAGCAAGGGTAGAAAGGTCTTTTCCAGCCCCTGCAATTAGGAAAAAAATATTAAATGAGTTAAATAGCTCAAATGGCATGGTAATCAAAAGGTAAATGTACTGCATGACATTTTTGCGAAGCCAATTTTGAAAGTGGCAATTTTGCGAAGCCCACTCTTCAAAGTGGTAAATGATCAATTTTCTCGTGATTAAACTGGGGCTGCAGCTTGCAAGTGTCAATCGAAAGAAGGTGTGTGTAACAAAAAGAAGATTGGCCCCGAATTAAATTGTGGTCTCCTGGATTCCGTCATGCTCAACCCGCGGCTCACGCCAGGGGATGCACAGCACTGGGTTCCACACATGCTACGACAGGATCGCACGGCTGGATTCCACAAACCCCCGGCCTTTTTCAATTCGTGCTTCTTTGTCAGTTGCTTCAGACTTGTGGGGTTAACTTCTGCGCTTTCCATTCAGTATTTGAAGTGTGCATCTGACGCATCAGCATGCCATGAAGTGAGTCGGCTCACAGTAACTATAGTGCAAACCAAATAGCAATGTCCAGCTCAGATGCTAATACTACAACGGAGACAATTGGACAAATTAACGAAACTGTATGAAGTAGAAACTGTATGAAGTAGGATATGTCGCGGTGCAAGCAAAAACCCATACAAAACACTGTTTTGTAGAAAATCGTACACCACTCTTTTCCACAACGCAGAACATTAACAAGGGAAACGAAAACGAATGAGAAAAGAAACGTACCGTAGGAAAAAGAGCTCATAGCCTATTTTAATGGCCCTGATCAGAATCAGGAATCAAACAAAAAAAAGGGAGCAAGACGAGCAGCTAATTAACTCGAATGCTCAGCAAGCACAGTACACAAAAACCTTCGTCACATCATCGTTTCCCTATAAACAAGTGGAAAAGCGGGTTGTGAACTTGTGATTCATCGCAAGAACCCATCGATGTCTAACTGGATATGTGCTCTTCCTCTGTCAGCACGTAGGAGCTCGTGCTCTTGTACATGTAGCATGCATGCAGAGAGTCCAAACCGGCAAACCTTGATGCAGAGGCGCAGAGCTCTAGTTTGGCTGCAGCTGCCGCTGGGGAGCGCGCTCTCTGTGCGCCGCCGCCTGCGCCTGCGCCGTGGGGGAGTGCTGCTTCTTCCTCCGGTGCTTGGTCCGGTCCATCTCGATCTGCTCCCTCCTGCACTCCTCGCTGCAGAACGGCGTGTCCCCTCTGCTCGCCGAGCGGGCACGCCGGAACGATCAAACGCAAAGGCATACGCAGTGTAACTCTCTTGGTGCAATCAAGACGCAGGTTCTAGTATGACGACAACTGTGAGCGCAAGTAATAGTTGACCTGTACATGAAGATGTCGCCGGAGAGGAGCTTGCGGCAGAGGGAGCACTCGTCCAGGAAGTGGTGCGCCTCCTCCACCTCCGCGTCCGGGACGCAGAACACGGAGGGGGTTGCGTGCCTCGCCGCGCTGATCTTCTCCGCCTTCACGCCGGCGGCGGCGCCGACCGTGGAGGGAGGGCACGGCCGGAGCGCGGGAGCGCCGCCGCCGCCCGAGAAGACCGCCGCGAAGTCGGGGTTGCCGAACGTGTGGAAGTAGGACGAGGTGAACTCCATCGGCGCCGTCAGCTGGCACGTAAGCCGGCCGGGGTCAGGAGCTGGAACGGAGGCGATCGAAGGAAACGGGACTTAGCAGAGAGAGGCCAAAGGAGGCAGGTTTAATACAGGGGAAGAGCTTAACGGTTTAACCAACTCAGCTCTAGCCTTTCTTCGTTTCTAGGGGTGGGTGTGTATAGGGATCACCTGGATATTTTCTTCATAATAATCATCCAAATTTCGGACCGTTGGATTAGAGATCCAACGGTCTCTTTTTTTGAGGAGGGAGAATTTTTTTTGGAGGGGGGTGAATTTTTTTTGGAGGGGGGTGAATTTTTTTTTGGAGGGGTGGGGAGAATTTGTGGCCCTTGGATCTCTAATCCAACGGTCACAAATCTGGATGATAGTTAGAAAGAAAACATCCGGATGATGTTTATCAATACCCGTGGTTTAATTTGGCAAAGGATGGAGGTTACAAAACATGCTGAAACGGTGGCTTGTGTCCTAGCATATGGGTCGTTAGTATATGCCATTACCTCTCATGTCATGTGTTTGGTTGGATGCATCTAAAGATAGATACTCTGTAGTAGCATCTATTGTACTGCATGACCCTCTGGATTTCCAGGAGGTGCATGCGTTATTTAATCTCTCCTAACCTGTCGTTTGAGAGTAGTAGTCCTCCTTTTTCCATGATTAATGTGCGTGACGAGCATTTCGTCTATGACCATCGCGACGAGTGCCTCCATATGGTTTCTATGAGGTCGGATTAAGCTGGTGAATGGCGATCGAGATCGTGACTCTCCCAACATTAGTACTTCAGAATTACAGCACAAAGGAGAATTCGACAAATCACTATTTGGCTGGTCGGCATGCGTGAAACTGTTAGTACATTGTTTTGTCGAGACAAAAGTACGCAGGGATCCACCGAAACCGGTCTTATTTATTCATGAGGACAGCGAGGTTTCCCTCGAGTCCATGTACTAGTGGGACACAGATGCCATACTAAGAGCAAGTTTAATAGTATAGATAGCTGCTACCTCCAATACATTTTCATGTCATCAAAAGGTAAGATGCAGCCAACTCATACAAAAAGCTGGTTATAAGTTGTCTCTACAAGAGCTCTCAATCATTTAATACATACATGGGTATTGGTCATTTAATACATGCATGGGTATAGCAGTTAGTTCTATTGGTACATGCATGGATAACGCCTCTTTTCCTGTGCTATAGCCTGACTCTTGCATGGGAGCCGGCTTGGCTCTCTCTCTCCTTTTCTCTCCTCTCCACATAGGACTATGCTGACATGGATTCCCTTATAGCTAGCACAGTCAGCCTTATTAAACTTGCTCTAAATGGTACTACTACCAAAACCCGATGATCAACAACTAATGATCTTTTTGTATTCAATTTACAATCGATGCTAGTAGCAATCCAATTTGTCTACCAAATCAATGACTAGTAACGAAGTATAAAGCTCAGCGTACTACATTAATTGGCCTCTCACATGCATGGCATGGTGCGTTGGTTTGACACTTTGACGTGATCTGTATGCGGTTGTAGCGACCAGAGGGAACAGCGGCCAGTGGTGTACATGGCCGGCGTCGCAGAGCACCACCGCCACGCACGGCGCAGTGTTGCGACCCGACAGGTGCGAGCGTGTGCCGGGCTCTCACGTGTGCTCCCCGAGCAAGCACAAGCAGCAACCCAAAGGGATGCTCGCCTTTGCTAACTAGTATGCTTATGAGCCGGCACAAGGCTAATAATTTGGTGGGCTTAGATGTCGTAACGTGTCAAGAATCTTGCACGGGGGGAGCACTCGAGTGTGCCCCTTTTTTTTAAGGGCCTAGGCTGCCTAAAACGATTCTTTCTCCCTTGAAGCGCGCAACGTGGGCACATGGTTGCAACTTGCAAGTCCCAACTATGATATCTACGGCCCAGCCAAGAAGGGGTTTTAGTGTTAGTAGACCTTCGGGGCATTTTTTTTTGGGGGGTTCGTGCCTTATAATTTTTACTTGCGGCTTATTATTCTGTTTGTAGTAATTGTTGAAAAAATGGAACTTAAAATAAGCTAAAAAGTCCAAAACAACGGAGTCTTAATTTGTTAACTCTAAAGTCTACTTTAGTAAGTATAGTACATTAGTGCTTTTGGTTGTGACCTTTTTTCTTTATCAAGGTAAAAGAGTAATCTTGCAATTTTAGAGATTACCTGGTGTGCCCTCCGTACAAATGGTACGGGATTGTAGCCTTTCGTGCTTCTAAACTGTCCAATCAGAAGTTCCTACATTTTTTTCTCGAGGCTGAAGAAATTGATATTTACTATCTACTTATCTTTATACACAGGGGCGTAGCCAGCTCACTGCTAAACCTCGGACCCAACCCACTGCAAAAAAATACCAAACCATTTACTATTAGAAAATACAGTAAAATACATGGGCTTTTTCAGCTGGGCCTCGTGCCATTGCACGAGCGGCCTGAAACCCAGCTCCGCCTCTGTTTATAGAGAAAATTATTTGTTTCTCACTCTAGATGAAGTATTTTCAATTGGATTCATGAAATGCATCAAGCGACATATGCCAGCTAAACAACATGGCAGAGGATACGAATAATAAGATTAGGTGCTACAGACTCCTGTACGTACACAACGACCATGAATTTCGGTCTAGACATGAGGGTGACACAAGTGAGGAAATAATGGTTGGATTTTGTTAATGTCCAGCATATTGTAGAATCTTTGTTCGTTCGTGTAATTGAAACTAGGTCGCAAAAGCACCACATGTTGATACAGTTGTTCGTTGCAAACTTAATTAATCTCCTTCACTCTGTGCACTGTAGATTCATCATGTAAAACCAACCTGTAAATTCTTCGTGCGAGAATTGATGATCGAGATTAAAAAATCCTTTTGACGACGCAGTTGAATCAACGAACCGATCGAATCCATGTATGAGAAAAACCTCGGTGATCTCTTATTTCTTTCATGCCAAATTGTTGTAGTACATGGCAATCGCACACGAATACACACACAGCAGTTGCGTTGGGCAACGGAACAAAGCCTGTACTAATCCATACGTACGTACGAGCTGTCGAGCCGGCCTTTCTCCAAGACGAAGGGGGCAAACCGATTCCGGTGAGGCTTGCGTCCCCTCGAGCTGCCTGCCCACACCTCGCTTGCTCGTTGGATTACAACAAAGCTGGAGGCCACACGCCACGGCCTCGAGGCGTTATGCACGAACGAATTCATGCACAATTCTGAGGTTTATATATACTATCTAGGATGCCATTCTCGGTCGGTCGGTCGGTCGATCGACCGATGCATCTAGCGAGCCCAGACGGGGATCCTCTGCGGGCTCCGCCGCTGCTCTCTCCTCGCGGCGGCAGGCTGCTTGGACCTCTGCTCCCTCGCCTCGTCGGTCTCGATCTGCTGCTGCCTGCACGCCTCGCAGCAGAACGGGGTGTCGCCTCTGCATAGAGAACCGTACCGGCCGCCGTCACAACCAGAGCCACTTCCTGGAAACTTTTACATAACATAGCGTATTTTTTTGGTCTATGATGTTTACCTGTACATGAAGATGTCCTTGTTTCCGGCGAGTGTCCGCCCGCACCGGAAGCAAGCGTCGAGGTAGTGGTGCCGGAGCTCGCCGGCGTCGTCGCGGGACACGCGGCGGGGCCTCGGCGACGGAGAGGTTTGGTGGCGGGAGGTGGAGTGGACGCCAGGGAAGCCCGTATCGAGGTCGTCCACGGACTCCAAAGAGGGGGGAAAGTAGTAGTTCTCCATTTCTTGGTTGGGCTGCGAGGCGGTGGAGTTTGTGGGGGAACAAGAGCGCGGTCTATAAGAGCATCTCCAACAAATCTTCTATAATGCTCATATCCCCTATATTTTAGAAGAGGAGGTAAAAAAAAAGCTCCAACAACTCTTCTAAATGATCCCCAAAAAGATAGAGGACTTCCTCCCTATTTTTTCGTTCCCCAAATTTGGAGGACGCACGCCGTCCCCGAAAGCCTTCACGGTTTTGTCCCGCGATTCTTCGGAGATGCCCGCACCTTCCGCCGCCCGACGCAGTCCGCACCCCGCCGCCTCGGCTTCTCCGTCCGGCTCCCTCGCGCCTGCCCTCGCGCCCGCTCCGTCCGCCTCCCTCGCGCCCGCGCCGTCCGCCGCCCGAGCGCCCGCGCCTTCCGCCGCCTCGGCTTCTCCGTCCGGCTCCCTCGCGCCTGCGCTCGCGCCCGCGCCGTCCGCCGCCCGAGGCTATCCGCACCCCGCCGCCTCGGCTTCTCTGTCCGGCTCCCTTGCGCCTGCCATCGGGCCCGCTCCGTCCGCCTCCCTCGCGCCCGCGCCGTCCGCCACCCGAGCGCCGGCTCCCCTGTTCACACCGCCGCCTCGATTCGCATATCCGCCTTCCCGAGCATACACCGCGATGCCACGACAGCCTCCACCGCCGCCTCCACCCCGAGCATCCTCTGCGGCGTCCCGGTCCCCGTTGCCGCCGGTACCCCGAGCCGCCGCTCCTGTTGGCCGCGTCGGCCCTGCAAGAGTGGGTCTTCCACCGCCACGGGCTGTCCGAGCTCCTGCCTCCGGATGCGCACAAGGGTCGCCACACGCCATCGCCCCCGAGCCCCTGCCACACTCACAGCCGATGACCCGCGAAGACGCCCACACTCCAGCTCCTGGGCACTCTGGCGGCGAAGAATCGACCACGGAATTAGCTGCAAGTCAGGAGGAGTTCCTCCATCAGTACACCTACTTTGGTGAAGGTAAATATCTTGATGAAAGATGTGGCAAGGATATTAAGTTACATTGCCTTGGCATTTGTATTTCAGCAGTAATTTAGAGGAATCAAAGAACATTTGTATTTCATCATGTTCACTTTTTCTGTACTTGCTTTTGATGTCCAGTATACTCTTGAAGTTTTCACAATTGTGTTATTGTTCTGTTGGATTGGTTAGGTCTTTCAAACTTTGTAAAATGGATGTTCCATCTAGTTCTCTAGCAATACCTATTCTTAATGTCTTCCTTGTATACCAGCTCACTTGAAATTTATTCAATGTCTTCCTTGTATATACCATGGTTGATTCCTTAATGGTTTCTTTTACTATGTTTTGCCAATTCATGGTGTATACATGGTTCAGTCAGGACTGAACAATCATTGACTGATTCTACTTCTTAATTTTTCTATTAGTTTACTGACAAAGTTACCTTGTTCAACCATTCCATTTTCAAGTAGAATGAGTCTTATAGGAACACTATATTTTCAACTGCTATCACTAATTTCCAATGAAATTTAGCCACAAAAGGTCATCTTTTGTGTTGTCTTAAAGTTTGCATAGCTAATGTTAGTTTAACATCTAGTACCTCTCTAATTGGGTTATATTCTTAAGTTGCCCTTTGCATTTGTATTGGATAGTCGCCCTGTGAACCATGCAGCCAGAAATAGCAATTGGGAAGGAATGGACTGTGTATTGCTAGTTGTAGTAGCATCCTTTTGTTGACAATATGTTGTCCTTGTGCATCATTACTTGCTGGAGCTCTTTTTGGAGTGATTAAAGGTGGCGTTTTGGTTGTCTTCACTGCTACAGCCGGTGCCTCATCTTGCTATTTTTTATCCAAGTTGATTGGCAGACCTTTGGTTAGCTGGTTGTGGCCTGAAAAACAGTATTATACTCCATATACTCTTTTTCCTGTCGTCCAGATGGATCTCAGATACTTCCTTTTGGTGTTATACTACCAATTTTAATTTTTCAATCATCGATCAAAGTCACATCAGCATGCACTGTATCCATGATATTTGGGATGTTGTTTCCGAATGCAACGTGACTACCAAATTCCATCTGCTGAATTGTGTTCACTGCTGAATTGTGTTCGTCTCAAGCATAAATTCCATCTGCATGTAAGATATAACATATACTAATTTTGTTCAATGTACAGGAAGTATGGATGGAACGGGATATTTCACAGACTTGATAACCGGAGAGGAAGAGTTTCCAATTATCGATGATATTACATCGCAAAGGCCAAACCAAAAAAGGACCAAGAATTTCAGTTCAGAGGAGGACAGTCTTTTGGTGTCGGCGTGGTTAAATATTAGTTTGGATGCAATTCAAGGGACAGATCAAGCTCGTACTGCATATTGGGATCGAATTTATGAATATTTCCATACAAACAGGCTTTTTGATTCAGATCGCTCTCATAAGTCCCTCAACAAACGTTGGACTGTCATTCAAGAATCTGTCAATAGGTTTTGTGGTTGTCTAAGTCGGATAGAGAATAGAAATCAAAGTGGTATGACCATTGAAGATAAGGTTAGACCTAGTTACAAAACATCTGTGTTTGATGTCATTGTTTCGAGCTTATTTGTACTAATGCTCTATATTTGTTTTCTTTTCGTAGATAGTGCAGGCTGGCGAGCTGTATAAGAGTGAAGATAAGCAAAAGAAGGATTTCACGCTTATACAATGTTGGAATCTTTTGAAGAATCAACCAAAGTGGATTGAAAGGCGTATTCAGATGCAAGCTCCAAAAATATCCAATAAAAAGCAGAAAACCACGCCCTTTTCAAGCCCTGCAGCATCCACGCCTGCATCTACTCCTCTGCCACATGAAGTTGAGAGCGGGGATGCAAATCCGGATTATGTCAGAACTTCACTTGAAAGACCTTTAGGGAGAAAGAAAGAGAAAGAAAAGCTTCGTCAAAAAGGTGAACGTTTTTTTTATGATTCCGTAGATCATCTATGGGCTAAAAAGAGAGAGGATGATGCAGCGAAGGAACTGAAGAAAGAAGAGAGGTTCAAACAAGCGTTCGCGTTGGAAGAAGAGAGAATTGAGCTTGAGAAACAGAAGTTCGAGTTTAAGAAGATGATGGAAGAAGAGAGAATTATGAGGATTGATACTAGTGGCATGGATAGTCCTCAAAGAAAGTACTACAAGGGGCTTCAAGAGCGTATTCAACGTGATAGTGCTAGTTAATTCTTTAGTGAAGTGTAGCAGCTTTTATTTCAATGGTTCTAGTATTTCATCCTTACACCATGACCTTGGCGTATCTCTTTTGTCAAATTTTCAATGCATCTCTTGTCCAGAAAGGGGAGATGTCTAATGTACCCCTCTCAGATTTATTAAACAAAACAAACATTGCTTGGCGGGATTGCTTGCTTATGTAAGTAGCTTGTTTTGGCATTGAATATTGATCTTATAAGTTCATCTATTGGATGTGTAGCAGCTAATGCCTAATGCTAATGGATAACAGGATATCTGAATGAGAATTGAATGAAATGTAATCTTCTATTTGTCAAGACAGAGCTGGTGGTGAAGACAAAACTGTACCACCGAGATGGTAAGATGTCTGTGTAAAGCTACAGATTGATATATGAGACAGTAGAAGCTATAATTTTTTCCTACTTTTTTTTCAGTTGACAACCTTACATGTCAACGTGTAAAGTTCTTAATCTTTTACCACATCAATTGCCAAACTGACTGCTGATATTTTACAGCAGCATGACTTTGTTTGATACAAAATACTGCTGATACCTACCTGTTTACTGTCCAATAGTCGGTCATAAATGAAATGAGCATTTTGCTCAATTTTACTATCCTGTAATGGCAGATTTTATCTTGGCTGGATGAATGAACTATGTGAAAGAAACATATTTTCATCATGACAGATATACTGATTGAGCAAAGTGTATATTCCATGGCCTTCACGGTAATGATAGTATTGGACAGTGAAAAGAGATAATGAGATCGAATGTTTCATGTACGTAATGATAGGATCAAAAAGCTAACAAAGGTGATGGGTTTGGTGACTTGTTAGCGCGATACGATCGAACAACTCATACAGATGGTGATGGAATATTACCGTCGCACGGGGAGAAAGGACGAGACGCCGCCGTCGTTTTTTTTCGCAAGGAATGGACGGGGGAGGAGATGATTAGTTGGTAGTTTTTTGTGGACCCAGATTTTAATTTAGGGAACCATATTTAGGGGATTTGTTGGAGATGATTAGTTGGTAGTTTTCTATTTTCTAGATTGTGTCCTCTAAAAAGTGATTTAGGGGATGAAATTTAGAGGACATTGTTGGAGATGCTCTAAGGGAGGAGCGGAGGGGTAGGGTGAGTTTTTCGTTTTGGCCCCTCTATTTTGTGTGGTATTCCACAATAGTGCTATACTGCTACGTGCTTGAGGTGGTTTCTTTTTCCATGTTACGGATTAGGGCTGGCAATTTCTCGTGAGGCCATGGAGGGTTGGGGCGAGGGCTATCTTCACCACGGGGAACAGGGGCGGCCCCATCAGCCTAGCGGGACGGGGGTAGGGGTTGTCCTTCCCTGTGAGGTCTCAGAGCAAGTTTAATAAGATTGATTGTGCTAACTACAAGGAAATCCATGTCAGCATAGTCCTATGTGGAGGGAAGAGAAAAGGAGAGAGAGAGCCAAGCCGACTCCCATGCAAGAGTCAGGCTATAGCACAGGAAAAGATGCATTATCCATGCATGTATCCATAGAACTAATTGCTATACCCATGAATGTATTAAATTATCAATACTCATGTATGTATTAAATGATTGAGAGCTCTTGTGGAGACAACTTATAGCTAGCTTATTGTATAAGTTGACTGCATCATTATCTTTTGATGACATGGAAATGTATTGGAGGTAGCAGCTATCTGTACTATTAAACTTGCTCTTAGGGAGATTGGTAAAAATAAATAAAATATTTCTAAATAATAGATTGTAGTTATTTAATATATGAGATTGTTTTTTTCTTGAGATTATATTTTTTCTTGTATATTTAGACTAAAACTTGAATCTATATGTTAGAATATATATTTTGAATCTATATTTTTTAAAAATGTCTAAATAATTATAAATCAATAGATCAAATAAAATCATTATTATTATAAAATAGTTTACCCTATTTTTTAATCCCCGCTGGGATCCCCGTGAGGTTGGGTCCCCATGGGGACCGAAGGCAGGGGGCCAAGTTGACCCGATAAAGCTAGCGGGGCCAGGGCAGGGATGCGCTGGCAGGGATTAGGGCGGGGGCGGAGGGCCCTCCCTAGGACACCCTGCCCTGTTGCTATCCCTATTATGGATCATACCTTGTGCGTTTTGTTTGCATACTGTTATTTTTTTCAGGTATTTCTTTTGGTTTCTTTTTGTTACTTATCAGTAGGTCAAGTAACAAAAATAAAATGAACATAGTTCTTTTAGGTGCATAATAACTAACTAGTTAGCATGAAGTGTATTTCTATTTACCATTGTTAGCCAATCAATGACGGAGTAAAAATGCTGAAGCTTAGTCTTTCTAGTTTTTTTCTTAGTCCTTAAGCTTTCATTGCTGTTGTTTTTTGCCCCTCAGTTTTGAGGCTTTGAGTCTAAGAGCTCGTGTATCTTTTGGCTGTGTATATCCCACGAGGATATAGAGGCCGGATTTTATATCCTTTATCTAAAAAAAGGAAAATTACTCTCTGGAAACGACAAACCAAACATAAAAACAAGAAATAAAGCTGAAGGCCCACATTGAAGGTTCTGCAAAGAAGCACCGGAGTACCAAAGCAATACGTGTATTCTCCAACGTGGGGTGGATCCTTCAATGAAAACAAGAGAGGTGGTTAGGCAACTGGCCAAGTCGCAACAAATCTTAAAGCTGGCTCCTGCGAGTGCTATGCGGCGAATCCGGTGGCCGAGCGAAACCAGGGCGCATGGTGGGCGGTGGCATCGTCCTCCAATGGTACACTGTATTCGTATTGATTTCTATTTTTAGTTTTTATTTAGAAAAGTTAAAAGTTAATATAAATATTTAGTTTTTTAAAATAGATTCTCCACTCCTCTCATTCTCGTTTCTCTCTAAAGATAAGACAGGGGATTATGAAAGTATTATGCACCCCACTTATCTCGCTCCGGTCTCGCGAATGCATATCTCCCTTATTTTTTTCTACCGTTTACAGGGGATCGGTAGCTACAGTATAAAATAAATTAGTTATAATACAAAATAAATTATAAATAGCTTATTGAGCTGAACTAAGCGCTCCCAAAACACGCATTTGTTTCCATGCGACGTCGTTTTCGCCGCCGGGAAGGCGACGGCGACGTTCGGTTGCGGCCCTCGATCAATGCCTTGTCGGCGTCGCCTTCGGCCAGGCCATTTCGCTAGCTACTGTCGCGGTTTACTTGGACGCGTTGGAGCACCGGCCGGTATGGGCTGTGACGTTGTGGTGGGACATGGTAAGATGCGATTTGTTACCTCGTGCTACCTAAGCTAGGAAGTGGTTAGTACAAATCGACAACATTTTTTGAGTTTATGATTTATGATTTTTGTAATAAATAAATAAAATAATTTTTATCCTTTTTTAAAACAATTTATTTAAACAATATTTTTAAAATAATTTATCGATATCCAAAACGTTTATATTAAACCTAGGCATTAGTTGCAGCCAGAAAAAACCACTCATAGTCTAGTTTTGTAACAGTAGCGCACGAGATACTACTCCCCGCTCATTTCGGTTTAAGATTTTGGCTTATTTTTTTACTATTTATAAATTTTGTCTTTTTCTATCTTTTCGGTTTTTTTAGCTTTTTTGCTGTTTCTTTTTTCCGTATTTGTTTGCATTATACGAGATGGGATAACATGTTTTTTTTATTTTTTAATTTTTTAAAATTTAATTATGTTAAATAAATCACCTTCAGCTACAATAAAAATAAGCTAGGTTTATTCAGCCCAAATGAGCACAATCTTAATAAAGTGGTACACGCAGATTATGTGGGAGAAAACAACAGAGGTGGGGATCGATGTTCCGACGAGGGGAGGAGCGAGCATCCAGATCAACACAACAACTACAGTCCCGGAGTCCCAACGAAATGCATGCATTTTTTTGGCTTTCCGACGACGAATCGACGGTTCGGAATTTGGAGTGGCCTGATCAGGCAATAACTAATCTGAGCCGTTGTTGCAGGATCCGACGGCCCATGGATCATGTAGTACATACTTAGGGATGAGCCAGATCCACCAGAAAATGGAGATGTGCCGGCCCCATCCCCGTGCATGCCTCGTTGGGATTTGGGAATCAAGATAGCAGTTCCCTTTTCCCTATGATACGCGATACATTCCCAACAAATCTAGAATGTACCTTGTTCTTCTTAATTCTAGGATGGTCCCATTGGTTGATATAGCAGTTTGTACCATAAACCATATTTGCTCTAGCTAGCTCCACCACGGAGACACAGTTGCTGACGCACAGGCATAATGCACGGGCAGGGTTAGATTGGCACCGCCGCGCGCGTGTGTCGGTTAGGGCAGTCACAATGGTAGAAATCACACACGGTTTCCACAGTAGCCATGTCAGCAAGAAATCATCCATAGAAATCAGCTTTTCCAGTGCAGGTTTCTTCCCCTAATAAATGTTCATACTCTTTTCTTTCTCTCTCCTAAAGTCCATCTTCGTGATCAGCAATGCTCCCAACAGTGATATCTGAAGTTGAAATAAGTTACTAGTCTATTAGATTCACTCCCAACACTAAATCAACAACTAAATCAGCAGCATACAGGACATATAAATCTTCATTCTGATCACTCCAATCAGCACATTTTAGTCTCAAATCTACCACCAATACCAGAAATCTACAGCTGATTAGCCACGTCCCCGTGAATGCTCTATACCAAATGTTTATCCCAAGCTATCTCAAAAAAGCTGCTCCAAGAAGAAATAGGCTAGCAGATGGCGAAACTACCTGCGTGTAGATGCAGGGAGACGGGTACACCTCGGGGTCGCGCGACACGGCGTGGAGCGAGACGGCGACGAAGTCCACCGCGTAGCCCTTCCCCTTCTCCGCGTCGCTGAGCCAGATCACCCTCCTGGAGTCAAGGCAAAGCACCCCGCCAGATCAGAAGCGGAGGCCGCAGCTAAGTACAGGAGTGGAGCGAAATGGGATGATACAACGGTACTACCTGGTGGTGATGAAGAGGGTGCCCGGGGGCTCCGGCGGGCAGGGGCCGAGGGCAAGCGCGGCTGCGCGCTCCACATCATGCGCGCGGAGGCCGCACGGCGTGGGCGAGCGGGCAAGCGCGGAGGCCGCGCGGACCGGCGCGAGCGCGGCGGAGGAGGCCGGCGTGGGCGAGCGGACCGGCCCGAGCGACGGCGGCGGACTCAACGAGTTCCCTCGGCAGAGCAGGCAGCCCGCGAGCGCGCGGCCGCCGGTCGACGGCGCGCAGCGGAGAAGAACGGGGCGGACGCGGGCGACGGTACGCGAGCTCGAAGACCATCGGCGCGAGCACGCGAGCGCGGATGCGAGCACGCCAGCGCAGGCGAGAGCCGATGCGAGCACGCGAGCGCGATGGCCGCCGGCGGACGAGCAAGATGGAAACCGCTCGTTTCTTCCCAACGGGGAAATCGCGGTTTCTTCCTGCCTCGAATCGAGCGTAGACGTGGTTTCTCTGGGAAGAAACGGTTTCCTCCAATTTCTCTCTCTTTCTTCATTTATTGATCAGCCATGTCAGCATTTTTGCCTATGTGGCATCTCATTTAATACAGATAGAAACTACCATAAATACCCATTGGGACTGCCCTTAAGCAACAACGATTGTAAAATTCCCAATGTTTCTTCCAGAAGCACATGTGTTTTCTCCACTTCGTCACACCCTTATTCCTACTAGTATTGTGCCCGTACGTAAAATTTAAAAAAGGTTTTTCAAACGACGTCTGGGATTAAAAGTGCTTATTTCATTATATAGCGCTAGGAAGAGTAATTTGGTCCTATAATAAAGACCATAAAATTCAAATGATAAATCAGCATCATATTCATCTATCAATAGATCCTAGAAAGTTCACTTGGACCTCATTCTTTCTCTCCTTAGACTGATTTTTTGGACCAAAATGAACTGATGGCTTTTGTGGTGCAGCTCCACGTGACAAAGGGATAGTGCAGAGTAACAAAGTAGAATTGTTAACCCATACAAAGCTACAACAATAGCAGAGATATTATTTTTAGAAGTATGAATAGATAAAGATAGCAGGCATAGAATTATAGAAATTCGTTTTCACCTGTCAAAGATTAGCTTGCCACTTTGGTTATCCTCCTGATTGAAAAAACAATAGTCCATTATAATTAAATATAAGTAATCATCAAAAGGCAAACTTTGTTCACTAATTTCTATTGTGATATATTTATAAATCCTAAAAAATCATAATATTGTGTAAGTATTTTTCGAGAAAAATCTACACATCATTTTCATGCATCCAATAGCCAAAGTTTAGAAAGTTTAACTGGTGTATCCCGGAGATATAAAAATTAACAATGCAACTATACCACTACAAAAATGTCTAGCTTAAAATTATTTCCTTTCGCTTAGCTGATACATCTAATCTCAATCATCTATTCTCTTGATGAAAGGCCAGGCTTTGTGAAACATTGGGGGGGGGGGGGGATGTGTCAGCATGAATACATGTTGAGTAAGGATGGATAATCCAGCACAAACCCAGGAACATCATTTAAAGATAAACTTTCACTATATAAGAGAACATAAATGGATTTCAGAACAAAAAAGGCAATAAGATTCTAACTCACTTGCATCAAACCTAAGAAGAAATTTAAATAAAAGGAATTGAGTTGGATTAGGACATTTGACAAGATTTTTTAGGATCAATTAGATGCAAATTTAATGAAACAGGGAACAAACTGTGAGACTTGAAGAGGAACAAATACTGAACGAGGTGTTGTCCAGCTTGATGATTGTTATCCTCACAGCGGGGCTAAGGGTTCTAGGGAGAAGGCACGTCGGCGAGGAAGGGGTCACCGGCGGCATCGACGAAGGCCATGCGGTGGTGGGGCTGCTCCTCGATCTAGCCGCTACATGAGGGTGACGACGGGTTAGAGAGTCCCGAGTGAGCGGAGTGTGTTGGGACCTGGGAGTTGAGAAATCGAAACAGGCAGCGGTGAAGAAGAGAAACAACTCCCCCACGATCCACATCCATCATTTCTCCTCCCATGGATGCCGATGCGGTTGGGGGCAAGCACAACGAGAGAGCGGGCGGGACGGCGATGCTGATGGGGCAAGCGCGGCGA